>WNGS01047925.1:0-18548 GCA_020271785.1 Procambarus virginalis | reverse complement strand
GGGAAGATGTGAACCCAGCGATAGGTGATGTAAAAACCGATTTCGATGTGGATTCAAAATATAATTTATTTAAAATGTTCTAAGCCAAGCTCAGGAACGTAGTATACTATTCAAATTTAATAGATCGAATACTAATGACCCGAAATGGATAATAAAGAATTGTCCGCTAGAGTCACATAACGTTGCAAAATGTCAACATCCTATTTCCACTAACATTGAAAAGATGCTCGTACTCTCCCTGTATTATCAAATCACTCACTGACGTTTATTATACGTATTTCTTTCTCTGACCACCTAACTTCTGGTCAGGTAAGCAGAATAACTCTCAACAGGTAGACTCATTCCTCCAGGCAACCTGGGGTCATAACACGTGCAACCAAAGACAGTAAATTAAAACTGTAGCGTTGAACATCAACTCTCAATCGAATTTAGCAGGATGATGATGCAGACAGCTTGGCGAGGTCCTCTTGATCACCGTTTAGGCCGATTACTCACTGCACCAGTGTGATGTGGTCCCTTATAGTTAGGGTGACCGACCACATGCTGATAGTTATACATAAAAATAATATCAATGACAAGGGCTCACCTTCAGCTGTAGTCTTCGGGTAGGAGAGTTGAAGCGATGCTTAGGCTTCTCAGGGGGAGAGGATGGACGAGGTCCAAACAGTGGTGCCATTATAAGATATCCCAATTCCTCTGAGGGTCGGTAGCAGGTCTACACGTGGTCAGGTGCACTTCTTCTCTGCACGCATGGAGTATGGATGCATATGGAGTACACTACCACCCACAGGATGGCTATATGGTCAACTACTGCCCACTGGATGGGTGTATTGTCCACTACCGCCCACAGGATGGGTATATGGTCAACTACTGCCCATAGAATGAGTATACGGGTTCACTACCACCCACAGGATGGGTATGGGGTCCATTACCATCCACAGGATGAGTTTGGAGGTTCATACTCATCCTGTGTATGGGGGTCCACTACCACGTGTAGGATGGGTATGGGGTCCACTACTGCATACACGATGGGTATGGGGACCACTACCGCCTTGTGGATGGGTATAGAGCTCACTGCCATTATGGGTATGGAATGAATATGGGATTCATTATCACAAACAGGATGGGTATGGGCTCCACTACCGCCTAGCGCATGGGTATATGAGTATATGGTCCAATACCATCCACAGGATGAGGATGGGGTCCATTACCGCCCACAGGATGGGTATGGGGACCTCTATCATCCACATGATAGGTATGGGGTTCAATACTGCATACTGCATGGGTATAAGGTCCACTACCGCCCACAGGATTAATATGGGGTCAGCTACCACCCACAGGATAGGTTTGGGGCACACTACATCCACAGGATGAGTTTGGGCGTGCATTACCACGGGTGTGGGATGGGTATGGGGTCCACTTCCTCTCACAGTATCGTTATGTGGTTCAGTACCGCCCACTGGATGGGTATGATGACCATTATCATCCACAGGATATGTATGGGCTCCACTCCTGCCCACAGGATGAGTAAGGGATTCACTACTATCCACAGGATGGGTTGTAGGTCCACAACTACCAACAGGATGGGAATGGGGTCCAATACTGCTTAAAGGATAGGCATGGGATCCACTAACGCCCACAGGATGGATATATAATTCACTAGGTCGGGGGACAGGAAACAAAAGTGTATTCATACACGATCGGCTTTTTGTTATCGAAGCCCCCCCCCCCACAAAGCTGAATTTCAGACCCCCCTCAGGATGCAACCCCAGAACAAGCTGATTAACTCCTGAGTACCTTCTCACTGCTAAGTGAACAGGTTCATTAGGTGAAGGGAAATGCTCAACCATTTCTGTCCCGCCCAGGATTCGAACCCGGAATTCTTGATTGTGCATTGAGAATGAATCCAACTGTACTACCTGGACCCTCCAAACGGTCCACTACCGCCCACGGGATGGGTATGGGGTCCGCTACCGACCATGGTAGTGGACCTCATACCCCATACCGCCCATGGTAGTGGTAGTGGACCATGGTAGGACTAATGTGTAGTCCTTGTTGGACAGATATTTCAGGCTACTCTATAACGATAACTAAGTTTCTAACCTAGCTAAATTCTATTTAATTCAGAGAACTGAGTATTTTAGTATCAGTCTCTATGAATGTAGTCAGCTGTATTGCTTTAGTGAGCACAGATTCAACTTGTACTCTGCTGACTCAAACTAATTGCCCTAAACCTACCTAAGTAGAGGGTTAATGCTAATTGTATACTAGGCTACAGTGCTTTAACCTTCTCGAGGTATAACTGAGCACATATAGCTTAAAAGGGTTTATGCATGAGCAGTAGAGCCTTCTCGTTTTATGCATGATAAGTTACAGTGCTATAACCCTCTAGAGGTATAACTGAGTACATAGTAACTTAAAATTATTATGGGTTTATTAGATGATGAGAAACTATTTGTTTCGCTACTGGTAGTCCTCTGGCAATTGTTCACTTACAGGCTATTGCGAATTTAAATTTTGCTTGTGCTATGGTGCTTCTTCAAAAACGTCTCTAAGAATGCTTAAAGGCAGAAACGAGAAAGAAGAAGTATCTCCAACCAAAACTGAAACAACCCTGCAGATGATATTTCATAAAGTGGATTACTAAATCCAAGTCCAGAAAGACTTTGTATAACTGTGGTCTTTGTATCAAGACTTACCCGAAGGCACTGTAACTTTGGTCTTCTTATGAAGATTTACCCCAAGGCATTGTAGATGCGGTCTTCTCTTGTGAAGACTTACCCAAAGGCAATGTAGATGCGGTCTTCTCTTGTGAAGACTTACCCGAAGGCAATGTAGATGCGGTCTTCTCTTGTGAAGACTTACCCGAAGGTATTGAAAATGCGTAGAGGATTGAATGTGGTCAATTATTACTGCCAAGAATAGTTCTGGGTCTTCAGTGGGGTCAGTGGCATTTGTCGCGGTGACCTGCAGCCAGTTTAGGCTACTGACCACTGATTATCCACTGAGATCCATAGAAACTATCTCGGCTAATATTAATTGTACCAGACTCAAACTTTAATTTATTTTGTCAGTTGTATTCTCCCTTGTCCTCAGTGTTTGGAGATTTATTTCAGCTGACAGTTTAATTTCTTATTAGTACTGGTTGTCAACAGGCATAGGCTTCTTCAGGCTTAAGAATGTACCTGTGAGTAAACAGCCTCCTGCTGACCTTAACAGGTTCATTCCCTGTTGCCTAGTCTCTCCAGTAATAAGCTGGTAATAATATTCTGCCCCTACTAATAGATCTACATTGGTGAGGCGGTCAGACATTATCTTGCTGTCAACCAGTTTGACTCCATTTTTCTGTAGGAATTTGGCTGTGTTCCTTAGACCCTTAACATTAAGGTAAAATGGGATATGATCAACTACTATAGCTTGGAGAGGTCGGACATAACCGACTAGGCTTACTAGTGGCTGGACTACTGTGTATTCTTGGGGTCCTCTATTTATCATGAACCCTGACAGGTTTAATTTAACCTGTGTTACTGGGTTTAGCTTAAGTGCCTCTGCCGCTTTCCGTGTGATAAAGGTTTTCTGGGACCTTTGATCAAATAAGCTTCGTGTGGCGATCTTGGCCCCCTTATTCTTGATTAGGAGTTGGGCAGTGGGCAATGTTGCATTAACTTGAGATGTGGATGATTGTAAAATGTAATTTTCTTGCACTTTGCAGCACTGTGCTTGGGTGGATTTTGTCTCTCACCCTGGGGTTTGAATACTTTGATTTAGCTTACTTGCACAGTGCAGCATGATACTGGCCCCTTCGATACCTATTGCATGTGTTCAATGGGGTCTCACAACTGTTTGCATTATGCGGTTTGAGACACCTGGTACATCTGCGTAACTGTTGTTACATATCCCAGTATGGATACTCACATGAAATTATATGAGAATAAAATTATTAAAATTATTTCTTATTTGATATGTATATGTATTTGTAAGGTGTCATATAATTTGGCAACACAGGGAAGCATGATGCGAGCTGATTTAGTCACATGTATTAGACGTGTATTTGTCTGGTAACTTCCTGATGAAATAATCTGTACGTGTGTACTTGAGTAGTTGCCAGATGCTACCTCTTATTAATTATTATGTTACATAAATTATTACAATTTTATTAATGTCATTTGCATATGACAATTATATTTTAGTTTTCATTCATATACATGTGAGAACGATTGCTTTTCTCATATGTTGTAAATTATTAGAAGTCCTTGTTTACCATCCATTATCCTGGATGAAGGCGGCGGGGAGCAAGGGAATTGTGGGTAGATTCATATATATATATATATGCAGAATAACCACATGTGAAAAATAGAAAATGCTTAACGCGTTTTCGGCTAATTAGCCTTCATCAGAGCAAAGTAGAATGAAGATGATGAAAGATGATGAAGATGATGAAGATGAAATCATCTTCATTCTACTTTGCTCTGATGAAGGCTAATTAGCCGAAAACGCGTAAGCATTTTCTATTTTTCACATGTGGTTATTCTGCATACTTGGATCAGTGTTTTTGTGATCATGTTGCATATATATATATATATATATATATATATATATATATATATATATATATATATATATATATATATATATATATATATATATATATATATATATATATATATATATATATATTAGTATATTTTGGTAGCAGTCTTCCTGTAGACATATGTTATTAAATATGACCGAAAAAGTAAGATTAATAATTCTGACACGAATTTTCTCAATTTTCCTTATGTTTCTTTTTACTGATGACGGTAAATTAAAAATCAATTCTCCAAAATTCATTCTTTATTTCTAGTCTGACGCGACACTTGAGCACGTTTCGTAAAACTTATTACATTTTCAAAGACTTTTAGTTTATCTACACAACTTACGCTTTATGAAACAAACATTGGCTCTTATACCTGCATTTGGGTGAGGTGATGTAATACATTAGTGGGGTGAAACACAGAACATGGAAAACGGGGTATAGATTTGTAGAAGTAGAAGTCGGGTCCCAATAGAACTGCAGAAGGCCTATTGGCCCATATTTCTTGATGTTTCTATATTGGAGCGGAGTCTTGAAGTGGGTAGAATATAGTTGTACGTTAATTGGCTGTTGATTGCTGGTGTTGACTTCTTGATGTGTAGTGCCTCGCAGATGTCAAGCCGCCTGTTGTCACTGTATCTATCGATGATTTCTGTGTTGTTTGTTAAGATTTCTCTGGTGATGGTTTGGTTGTGGGAAGAGAGTATATGTTCCTTAATGGAGCCCTGTTGCTTATGCATTGTTAAACGCCTGGAAAGAGATGTTGTTGTCTTGCCTATATACTGAGTTTTTTGGGGGCTTACAGTCCCCAAGAGGACATTTGAAGGCATAGACGACGTTTGTCTCTTTCAAAGCGTTCTGCTTTGTGTCTGGAGAGTTTCTCATGAGTAGGTTGGCAGTTTTCTTGGTTTTATAGTAAATCGTTAGTTGTATCTTCTGATTTTTGTCTGTAGGGATAACATTTCTATTAACAATATCTTTCAGGACTTCTACAAATCTATACCCCGTTTTCCATGTTCTGTGTTTCACCCCACTAATGTATTACATCACCTCACCCAAATGCAGGTATAAGCGCCAATGTTTGTTTCATAAAAGCATAAGTTGTGTAGATAAACTAAAAGTCTTTGAAAATGTAATAAGTTTTACGAAACGCGCTCAAGTGTCGCGTCAGACTAGAAATAAAGAATGAATTTTGGAGAATTGATTTTTAATTTACCGTCATCAGTAAAAAGAAACATAAGGAAAATTGAGAAAATTCGTGTTAGAATTATTAATCTTACTTTTTCGGTCATATTTAATAACATATGTCTACAGGAAAGACTGCTACCAAAATATACTAATATTAAAACGCACGACCCAGCAGCAAGAAATCAAGCCTTCACGATAAAATATCGCCAAGATCTGATTCGTAATCAGATATACAAGGCAGAAAATGAAATCAAAGACAATAAAACGCAACTACTTCAGGCCACAAACGAATGGAGAAACAGCAACATCGACGAAAGTCTCCGCACCCGCATCGAACAACACCTCGACATCCTCACAGACCGACATCACCTCAGCACGGAAACAAGGATTATCAAGAAGCTAACAACACTATATGGAGGACCCATGGCAATTCCACGACCAAGAGACGGCTTCCTGAACCTCGCAGGAATCAACCTCACTGAGGACCAAGTCACTCTCCTAAATCTGGGTATAAACTGTCACGTTATGTCCAGACCAAGTGCGTTGGCCCGGAAAGTGGAGTTGGAGATCCTGTTGGACGACATATTTGACCTCGAAGCACAAAAGAAGGTCACCACCAAAGACACCTTACAAGCTGAACTTATTGCAGAAGGAGGAAAGAATCGAGGCAACTACAGAAGTACCATACTGACCCCCGAGCTCAAAGCGGCAGCCAAGAGCCTTCGTGAGAACAAGGAGATAGTTGTCAGGAGAGGCGACAAGTCGCCAATATACGTCATCCTTAAGAAAGACGAATATCTGGCGAAAATGAACCACATACTCTCTGACCAAACTAAATTCCAAAGGGTAACGAAGGACACTACAGCCGAATTGAAAACAAAGGTCAACAAGTTGATTGAAACTGTGAATGCCAAGAAATCCGGACTCCACCTGCCAAAGATTATTGGAGAATATAAACCTGGATATGCGTATGGAAACGTCAAGACGCATAAGCCTGGAAACCCACTTCGGCCAATTATCAGCCAGATACCCACACCCACGTACAGACTGGCGAAACGACTCAACGGCTTACTGACTCCTTATGTCCCGTGCAACTTCAGCCTGAAATCCCCGAAGGAATTTGTTGACTTACTGCGGGGAACACGGGCCACAGGGATAAGAGCCTCGTTGGACGTAGAATCACTGTTCACCAACGTACCTGTGGATGAAACAATCGGGATGATAGTGGACCGAGTGTATCGAGACCCGGCCTGTACTCCCCTTGACATGCCAGAAAATATCCTGAGGAAACTACTCCAAGCTTGTACTAAGGAGGCACCCTTCTTGAGCCCGGATGGGCACATGTATAAGCAAGTAGATGGGGTCGCTATGGGTTCTCCCCTAGGCGTCCTGTTTGCAAACTTCTACATGGGTACTATCGAGGAAAAGTCTTAGTCGACTTGAACTTGAAACCGGCCATATACTGCAGGTATGTTGACGACATTTTTACACAGGTACCTGATGTCAGACATCTGCAGGAGCTGAAAGAGGCGTTTGAGCAGAATTCTGTGTTACGTTTCACTTACGAGATGGAGAAGGATGGGAAGCTGCCCTTTCTAGATGTAACAGTCATGGAAAGGAGCGGAGGTTTCCACACTGCAGTCTACACTAAGGAAACAAACATAGGAATGTGCCTAAATGCCAACAGTGACTGCCCAGATAGGTACAAGAGGAGTGTTGTTAACGCTTATGTCGACCGTGCTCTCAGCCACAGCTCAGAATGGAAGCAAGTCGACGAAGAACTCTGTAGGGTAAGGCAGGTCCTAGTCAACAACGGCTTCTCCAATGGTTTCATTGAAGACATCATAAGAAGGAAAGTAAAACGCCATGCAACCTCTGAAGAGACAACTAATACAACACCTATACCCCCTATTAGACTATTTTACAGGAACTTCTTCTCCACAGCTCATAAAACGGAGGAAAGGGTCCTGAAAGATATTGTTAATAGAAATGTTATCCCTACAGACAAAAATCAGAAGATACAACTAACGATTTACTATAAAACCAAGAAAACTGCCAACCTACTCATGAGAAACTCTCCAGACACAAAGCAGAACGCTTTGAAAGAGACAAACGTCGTCTATGCCTTCAAATGTCCTCTTGGGGACTGTAAGCCCCAAAAACTCAGTATATAGGCAAGACAACAACATCTCTTTCCAGGCGTTTAACGATGCATAAGCAACAGGGCTCCATTAAGGAACATATACTCTCTTCCCACAACCAAACCATCACCAGAGAAATCTTAACAAACAACACAGAAATCATCGATAGATACAGCGACAACAGGCGGCTTGACATCTGCGAGGCACTACACATCAAGAAGTCAACACCAGCAATCAACAGCCAATTAACGCACAACTATATTCTACCCACTTCAAGACTCCGCTCCAATATAGAAACATCAAGAAATATGGGCCAATAGGCCTTCTGCAGTTCTATTGGACCCGACTTCTACTTCTACAAATCTATACCCCGTTTTCCATGTTCTGTGTTTCACCCCACTAATGTATTACATCACCTCACCCAAATGCAGGTATAAGAGCCAATGTTTGTTTCATAAAGCATAAGTTGTGTAGATAAACTAAAGTCTTTGAAAATGTAATAAGTTTTACGAAACGCGCTCAAGTGTCGCGTCAGACTAGAAATAAAGAATGAATTTTGGAGAATTGATTTTTAATTTACCGTCATCAGTAAAAAGAAACATAAGGAAAATTGAGAAAATTCGTGTTAGAATTATTAATCTTACTTTTTCGGTCATATTTAATAACATATATATATATATATATATATATATATATATATATATATATATATATATATATATATATATATATATATATATATATATATATATATATATATATATATATATATATCATATATTATATATATATATATATATATATATAGAGTGTGACGGTAATCTCTTGGTGGCCCACCATGTGCACACCTGCACCTCTGCACCTCAGCGCCCTCTACCTAGCCGATGTCTGGGCTTGAACCAGTCATTAAAGTTAGAAAATCTTGTGCTCTCAAGCTGAAAACAACTAACTGATATACACTCTGTCTATTGGTGGATGTTCTCAGCTAGCGCCTTATTCTCAGCACCTGTTTATTTCATTTTGTCTTTATTTTATTCATAGAATAACGTCATCCCTGTTCTTAATTTTTATGTTATATTTTTTTACTTGTTTGTTTGCACTGTACATAGCCAAGGGATTCTCTTTGTTCACAATTTGTTTTCAATTTAATTAAAGTTTCATTGTTCATAATATGTGTTTTACGTGTCTTCCCTTACTTTACCACAGACAACAGCCAAGCAGTCTATCTTTTTTTTTTGGAAATGTGATAGGCATTGACACCAGCCATTAGGAGGACTGCCAAACATCTACACTCCTTCATTTTTCATCACATTAATGGGGGCCTGTCCTAGGAGCTTCACTCAGGTACTAGTACTAGAACATCAATTTGTGGTAAGTGTACTTGGCTTTGATACAGTTGCTTTTCAATATTTTCATACTTTTCATATTTATATGGTGCTGTGTATTTTGTGCATTCCGAGGGTAGCATATTGTGAGTGTTGGATAACTTTGGATTACGTGGTGACTGTAGGCCTCAGTCATTCTCTTAATTGGTCATCCCTCCCTCAGTGTTATTACTCGTGTTTACCACCTTTTGTCCCTAGGATATTTCTCACTCAGACAGATCATCATTTTGGTACCCTGGTACTTTGATTTGTCTTCGGGTCAAAGCACCCTATCTTCTGCAATCCGACCAAAGGAGGATACAGAGGGCCATAGTTCCTCTAGCACGGACTACGTTGCTGAGTTGGGACCTCAACAGCAGTTCTCGTCACCAGTTGACACTCGCACCCCTACACGTCGGTCAGAGATGATGATATTTACTTAGGTAGGGAATTAGCTTTCTTTTTTCAGAGCACAAAGTTCGCTAATTCTGTAAGTATCATATTTCATTTAGTAGGAAAACCCTCGCTTCTGTCCTATAGAGACTCGGCAAGGTATGCCTACATTCTTGGACTACCTTATTCACTTTTGAAACAATTAAATGTTTCATTTGTTTTAGAAACTATCGGTTTCATTTATTTAGTAGGATTTTCTTGCCTTTATTCTCTTACATTGAGTACAAGATTTCCTGCGATTTTGATTGACTAATCATTTACCATACTAAAATTAACGTTAATTGTTAACGATTAAAATTCCACAGGATAGTTACCAGTTGCCAGGTCATTCTTTTACTGACACTTCCAATATCACAAGTATATTCATTGTACATTTATTTGCTATTTTCACCATGTTTTGTCTCCCAGCTTTTCGTAATGATCCAGCCGGTGAAGTAGGGAACTTAACTCGTGCCAAGAGGACCGAATTACAAACTCTTGCACACGAATATCAACTAGATGTCCCCCATGGACCCAACAAAAATGACTTGCATAATATAATTTTGGATCACCTCTTAAATGAAGCAGACTCTGAAACTCACGAAAATTATTCTATTGCAGATAAACATGCTCTGGCAACTATGAAGCTAAAGTTCGAACTTGCGAAAATCGAGCGGGAACAAAAGAAAGAAGAGGCTGCCATAAAGGAAGAAGAACAAGAACGCGAGATGGCCCTCAAAGAACGAGAGGCTGCCCTACTCCGTGAGCGTGAGCGAGAGCAGCTTGAAGCAAGAAAACGTGACCTGGAGATACAACGGGAGCAAAATAAACGGCTAGCTGATAGTGCTCTCGAATATCGTCGACAAGAACTCGCTTTGGAAACTACACACCACACTCAGCGCCAACAAGCTACCGCTAGTCTTCCCGTAAGCTTCAATGTCTCCCATGCAAGTAAGTTAATGCCACCATTCGTTGAGACAGAGATCGATGTATTTTTCACCACTTTTGAGACCCTAGCTAAAAAACTTAGCTGGCCGGCAGTTCAATGGTCTACCCTTCTCAGAGTGCATCTCACAGGTAGAGCTGCAGTTACTCTCAGTACCTTAGCGTCTGAGAATGACTACCAGACCCTGAAGCAAGCAGTTTTGGACGCCTACCTTCTCTCCACCGAAAGCTACAGACGAAAATTCCGTGATTATCTAAAGGCAAGTACCACCACCTTTTTAGAATTTGCCAATACAAAGAAAAGATATTTCATGAAATGGCTGGAAGCAGCACATGTCTCTACATTTTCAGAACTCGTCAACCTCATTCTAGTTGAGGAATTCTTGAGACGTGTTCCCCTTCCGTCCGTTTATATTTAGCAGACAAAGAAGAAACCGACTACATCAGATGTGCGAAGTCGGCTGACACCTACAGCCTCATCCACCGGCTAACACCAGACCCACCTTCCAGTAAGAAGTCTTGGTATAGTTATGATAAAGTGAGTACCGATCAAGCGAGCTCTCAATTGTATTGTAAGTATTGCAAACTCTATGGACATACCATGATAAATGTGGAAAAGCTCAATACAAAGGCAATAATGAAACTACTAAACCCAAACCGACTCCTCCTAAGTCCGGTAAGCCTGTGATGAATGTTGGTGTTCCTGTTAATGATCTTTCTCTCTTCAGCAAACACCTGTATCCTGGAACTGTCTCTGCCAACGGTACAGATTCGGAGGGACGTTTCAAATTGAAGATCTTGAGGGACACAGCGGCTCTTCAGTCAATAATATTGAAATCGCTGTGCCTAACATCACCTACACCGGGGAAACCGTCCTTATCACTGACCTCACTGCTACCACTCCGTATCCACTCGCCAGAGTCCACCTGGATTGTCCCTTCGTGACCGGTGAAGTCCAAGTCGCCATCAGGGAAAAGCCTTTTCCCATGTCTGGAGTGCAACTTCTCCTGGGCAATGACTTGGCAGAAGATCTGCAACCGTCCAACCTGATCATCATGGACAAACCCCAGGTGTGTACCTCTGTAATGGATAATCCCATCTTTGAGTATGTTCCAGCAGAGGTCCAAGAAAGTGATGAAGTTTC
This sequence comes from Procambarus virginalis, assembly GCA_020271785.1. Lineage (NCBI taxonomy): Eukaryota > Metazoa > Arthropoda > Malacostraca > Decapoda > Cambaridae > Procambarus > Procambarus virginalis. The sequence continues at coordinate 6,761 of WNGS01047925.1, read as the reverse complement.
TCCTCCGGTTTTGGTGACCACCCGTGCACAAGCTGCACGCCCGCAACCAGCTGACTCTACTGCTACCGCTGTCCCTCAAGACCCTCAGAATCTACCACCGAATCTTACTATGTTGGAGTTCCGTAAGTTACAGAGGGAGGATCCTTCATTAACACCATTATTCTTCCAGGCTGAGACTCAACGTGACAGTATTCCTGGGTTCTTCCTAGAGAATCAGTTGCTCTACCGCAGGTACAGACCCAGTAAGCTGAAGGAGGATGACGATTGGGCAAATGTCGAACAACTAGTGGTTCCCACCAGCCTACGGCCCGATATTCTACACCTGGCCCATGGAGCACTTTCTCACTATGGTTTTAACAAAACCTACCACGGAATCAGACAAGACTACTACTGGCCAGGTATGGTTAAAGACGTCAAAAGTTACGTGCAACAGTGTCATACATGTCAGATGGTAGGTAAACCTAACATCTCTATTCCCAAGGCTCCGTTGACTCCTATCCAGGTGCCTGCTGTCACGGGGGGGGGGGCCGGGGCTCTGCTAGCACTCGGCTGCTAGGGGCTCGAAAGGCCGAATACTCAGCCCCTCCGACTCCCGGGATTCACCGGAGTCTCCTTGGTCCCACAGGAGAGGACCAGCAATGCCCACCTCCGCAGGTCTTTGCTTCCACCACTGAAGGGGTGCCACTGACTCACCCTGGAAGCCCTTCAGTCAACCACGGGGAAACTGCTATCAGCAATTCCGGCCTAGACCCGTGGAGGAGTGAAGGAAGACTCGGGCTTACCTTATAACAATAACCTCCCTGAGTCTTGCCTGCCGGACAAAGAGGTTGCAGGAACTCCTTTCCCGCCTGTCTTCTCTATCTTTTTCTCAACAAGGTCGCCAGCTGGGTTATTATATCTGCACCCCAGCGATGCAGTTCAGTGGGTGTATATATGTTGTTTGTTGCCAGTGTTTGCTACTCCCAAGATCTACTATTGGACTGTCGGCCCAGGGTACACTCCCTTGAAGGTCCGTGTGGCTTTACCTCTCTCTAGCCACCACGTTATAGTTGCCACCTTTCAGGCACTAATACTGATCGGATGGCTAAGGGTACCTTTCATATAAGTCTGTGCTGTTTACCACTCTCCAGGCAATAAGAACTAGTGGTACTATGATAACATTCGTGTATGCTCATATAGAAAGATAATAATAATGGAGGCGCACTTAAACACAATAATAAAATGTGTGAATTTACTGATACGAATTACATGATCACACATATGACTACAAGTGATACAAGGAAATGAAAATAATAATAATAACTCTGGAGATTGTCAGCAACTCTTCTCTCACGTTCTCCAGGCTCCTTCAACTGGGCAGATAGACAGGAGTCACACACTCTCTCACAGAAGGGCCTCTTCACCACGTCGGCTCCTCTTCTTCACTGTCCTGCCATCCACACACACTGTCCTCTCTGACAGTCCTGGACATAAGCTGCCCTGCAGCCTATTCTGCTACTAAAGCATTAATATCCTATTTCCACATATATAAGTGAATATAATGGCCTATCTAGCCTACTCTCACAAAGGGGTAATGGGAGGGAAAATGATCTACCTTAACAATCCTTGGCTCACGACGCCTGTCCCTCGATGGTGTGAGGGTCCTATGCTTCCTGAGTCGATCCTCGGTGATCCAGGAACGTTCCCACAGGTCCTCAGGTGTCGTGAAGCCTTCGCGTCTTCGCCGTTCCAATCCCTGGGGTTCAGCTATCCCAATCCTGGTCCATCAATGGGCGCTGAGCTGATCGCTATATTCACACACACGTTCCTTCCACAAGGCGCTGCTCCTCGTCCTAGAACGGTGTCGTCCCTCCAACACCCTCAGTGGATGTGACCCAGTCACAGCTATGCCTGCCCGCCACACCTTTCAGGCCCTCAACGTCACGCGTCGCCGCCCAGCGTCGTCGCCGACAATTCTCCAAGTTTGGCACTTCTCTGCCCACTCAACTTGGTTCCTTTTTGCTTCCCAGAAGCGCGGGGCCTCCTATGTATCAGGTGGGCTGCGATGGCTAGCTCTAATCCACTGAGAAAGGCCTGTTTAGCCTCCAATCCTTGAGAGCTGACAGAGGAGCGTCCTCTCCCCTTCGCTGTCAGGTCAACTCTGACGTTGGCGCCGCCCGGGACACTCGGTGACGTCACGGCGGGCTCTAATTGGTCGCCCGTGACCCGAGTCATCCAATCCGCACACGGCTAGCGTCCATTCCAAAACGTCATATCTGCAGTAGGGGATACTCTTTCATTTATATCCGGGCGCCTCTTTCCCCTTACCTACAGACTTATAATGTAAGTTTCTCCCTGTAGGGAGAGTCGATATGACTCTTACAGCAGGCAACGAAAGAGATAGGAGAGGGCACCGTAACATACCCCTCCCCTTAAAATAAGAGTCATATCGGTTAGTGAATCCGGGAGAGGGCATCTGCTACCACATTCTCCCTTCCTTTAATGTGCCTGATTTCTAGCCAGTACTCTTGTAACAGTAGGGCCCATCTTGTCAGCCTTTGGTTCGTGTTCTTCATCCTGTGCACGAACGTCAAGGGGTTATGATCGGTGAACACTTGCACCGGTCTAGTACCTCCACCCACATAGACGTCGAAATGTTTCAGTGCCAGGATCAGGGCTAAGGCTTCCTTTTCCACTGTACTATAAGCCCTCTGGTACTTTTCGAATTTCTTTGAGTAGAATGCTACTGGACGGTGAACTCCGTCCTTCTCTTGAGCTAACATGGCTCCAATCCCCACGTCGCTAGCGTCGACGTACAAGATAAAGTTCGACTCGAAGTCGGGCGAAATCAGCACTGGCGCTTCGGTTAATAACTGCTTGGTCTTCTCGAAGGACTCCTGGCATGCTTCCCCCCACCTCCATCTAACGTTCTTAGATAGCAATTCAGTCAGAGGGTGTGCCACTGTCGAGAAGTTCTTGCAAAATCCTCTGTAGTATCCGATCATCCCTAAATATCGTAACAATTCTTTTCTCGTCCTGGGATTCGGATATTCTTTGATTGCCTTCACTTTCTGGTCTACTGGAGTCACTTTCCCTTGACCCACGATGAAACCTAAGTATTCTAATCGGGCCTTACCGAATTCGCTCTTGGCCAGATTTACCGTCAGGTTCGCTTCTTCCAACCGTTGGAATAACTCCGTCAGTCGATTCATGTGTTGTTTCCAGCTATCGGCGTACACCACAATATTGTCTATATACACGGCGCAACCGTCCATCCCTCTTAGCACTTCGTTCATCATCCTCTGAAACAACTTCTGCTGTTCTTCATACCAAACGGAAGTACCTTATACTGGTACAATCCGTCTGGAGTAGCAAACGCTGAGATCTTTCTCGCACTCGGAGACAAAGGGATTTGATAGTATCCTTTCAGCAGATCGACCTTGGTAACAAACCTTGCGTTTCCCACTTGGTCGACGCAATCACTTATTCGGGGCATCGGGTGAGAATCCGACACGGTTATGGAATTCACTTTGCGATAGTCGGTGCAAAAACGATAGGATCCATCACTCTTCTTGACCAGCACACAGGGCGAGCTCCACTCACCATTGCTGGGCTCAGCGAGATCATTCGCTAGCAAATATTCCACCTCCTGTCGCATGATCTTCTTTTCAGGACTCACCCGATAAGCGCTCTGCTTGATCGGCTTTCCTCCGTGCACGTCCACTTCGTGCACTACACTCTTGTGCCGTCTGGGCACATCCGTGAAGAGCGACTTGTTCCCTCGTATCAGCGTCACTAGATCTCTCCTTTTCCCTTTATCCAGATGACGCAGCCTCTCTTCTAGATGTACCAAACTCTCTGTGTTTGACAGGCGTGTACCATCGGCACGGGCCCACTTTCTTTCCTCTGCTGGCAACACTTGGCCCATCTCCATACACAGAGCCAATTTCCCTTCCTGGGACGGTGTTGCTCCCTTCACTCCCGAACTCTCTTGCTCCTCTGGGAAGTATGGCTTCAAACGATTGATATGACATACCTGTGTCTTGTTAGGGCGATTCGGCTTACTGATCTCATAACTTACAGGACCCACACGGCGAACAACCGAGTATGGACCACCAAAGCGTGATTCCGTCACTCTACCTCTCCCAGGTAGCAACATCATCACTCTGGCTCCTGCCTCGAACTCCCTCCGGACAGCCTTCTTGTCGTACCAGATCGACATCTTCTCTTGAGCTGTCTTCAGGTGATCAGCAGCCAGCTCCTTCGCCGTTTTCAACCGTTCGTGGAATCTCCGCACATACTCTTCCACTGTCACTAATGTTTTCCCCGCTGTTAACTGCTCCTTCAGCATCGATAACGGGCTCCTTACCTCGTGTCCAAACACTAGCTGGAATGGAGAGAATCCCAGAGACTCAACAATAGCATCTCGGATCGCAAACAGGGCTGGACAGACAGCCTCATCCCATTCCGCTCCCTGTTCTGCACAATACACCCTTAAGATGGTCTTCAGAGTGGAATGGAACCTCTCAATCGCTCCCTGCGATTGAGGTCTATAAGGAGACGATCGTAGTTGGGCTATTCCCCAGCTTGCCATAGCTTGCCTAAACCACTTCGACTGGAAAACGCTTCCACAGTCGGATTGGATCTTCTTGGGCACACCTACCCAAGCAAAGAACCGCTGAAGGTGTCCCATGACGCATCTCGATGTCACCTTCCGCATTGGGATCGCCTCTGGAAATCTCGTCGAAGCACACATGATAGTCAATAAGTAATTATTCCCTTTTCTGGTCTTAGGTAGTGGTCCCACGACGTCGATTATTAGGCGTTCAATCGCCTGGCCGAACGCCGGAACTGGAACCAAAGGTGCTTTCGGGATGGCAGGGACGTTCTTCCCCGCTCTCTGGCACGGGAAACACGTCTTGCAAATTCTTCTTACATCCGCGTCCATGCCCGGCCAATAAAAATGTTCCCGAAGCCTGCCTAAAGTCTTGGTCACTCCCAAGTGACCCGCGGGATCCACTGAGTGTGCAAGCTTCAGCACCGCGTCTCTTGAGCTCTTGAACCGGGTTACCTCATCGGGCACACTACCCTTGGGAGAACCCCCACCCATCCTCGCTCCTCCTGAACTCCTAAAGTTCCCTCCTGACCTGGGGTGAGGCGAGTGTCTGGGCGGCCCCTCCCTCCTGAGGTGCAGTGCCTCCTCCAGCATGTCGGCTCAGTCCGCTGCAGCCTTTAGGTCCTTAATACCTGCTTCTCTCACCCTTACTCGCAACTCAGGATGGAGCACTGACATAAACTTCTCCATCACTATCAGTCGCTTGATATCATCCGCCGACTCCGCTTCCTCCGTCTTCAACCACCGTAGGAACTTCCGTTCCATATCCCTGGCGGTCTCGGCATAAGACTTTCCCGACGCTCTTGTACACTCTCTGAACCGCTTCCGGTACATCTCCGGAGTCAGCCGGAATGAGTGGAGCACCGCATTCTTAATTGCGTCGTAATTAGCACACTCTTCTAGGTCCAGCATGTTGTAGGCCTCCCGGGCCTCACCAGTCAACCTGCCCTGGACCAGAGCAGCCCAATCATCTTCTGGCCACTCCTTCAGAGTTGCTATCCGTTCAAAGTGTTCGAAGAACGCCTCAGCTTCTTGTGGTTCGAACGTAGGTAAGTCACGCTCCCTTACCTTGAAGCCATCCCGCCGTGCAGGTAGTGCGGGCAGACCACGCTCAACGCGACGCAACTCGACTTCTTTCTTTGCCTTTATCTCCTCCAGTCGCAGTTGTCTCTCTCCTTCTTCTCGCTGCAGCCGTGCTTCTCGCTCCTCTCGCTGCATTTGCGCTTCCCTTTCCTCTCGCTGCATTTGCGCTTCTCTTTCCTCTCGCCTCAGCTGGGCTTCCAGTTGCATCTTCATTATTTCCAGTTGCAGGCTCCTCTTACTACAGCTGGACCTTCCACTGCTCCCATGTTCACTGTGAATTCCCTCCACACTGGTAGGTGCTTGGGGTGGCTCTAGTCGGGACGGTTCACCTTGCGACGGCTCTTCTCGGGACGGCTCTCCTTGAGATGGCTCCTCTCCCGTCGCCTCCTCTCGAGCTGTGAGCTGTGCCATGATCTCTATCCTTCGCTCCGCGACCTTAGTCGTCCTCAACCTGATCCCAAAGTGGTTTGCCACTTGTTGGAGCTGGGCCTTGGTACACTCTTCCAAATTCTCTCGTCCCTTGTGTCAATAAATTTCTTTACTTTATCCTCCTTCATCTCTATATCGTCGAGCATACACGACAGCACAGACAAGTTAGTAGGTACTAATTTCACCGTTTCAGTCCCTTAGCTGGTTGGGTAACAGTACTCTGAATTCACTGGCCACACTGTATTTGTACCCTGGCAACACTGTCTTGAAATCTTGGGCAACACTGTAGCTTGATCAAATACACCTTGGCAACACCGTAGCTTGATCCACTCTTCCTGGCGAAGTCTCCAGTTCTTGGCTACTGTGGTTCGAATCCTGGCAAGGTCGCCAGTTCTCTGTCACGGGGGGGGGGCCGGGGCTCTGCTAGCACTCGGTGCTAGGGGCTCGAAGGCCGAATACTCAGCCCCTCCGATCCTGGGATGCACCGGAGTCTCCTTGGTCCCACAGGAGAGGACCATCAATGCCCACCTCTGCAGGTCTTGCTTCCACCACTGAAGGGGTTCCACTGACTCACCCTGGAAGCCCTTCAGTCAACCACGGGGAAACTGGCTATCAGCAATTCCGGCCTAGACCCGGGAGGAGTGAAGGAAGACTC
>WNGS01047921.1:0-10292 GCA_020271785.1 Procambarus virginalis | reverse complement strand
CTTCCATGACTGTTACATCTAGAAAGGGTAGCTTCCCATCCTTCCCATCTCGTAAGTGAAACGCAACACAGAATTCTGCTCAAACGCCTCTTTCGCTCCTGCAGATGTCTGACATCAGGTACCTGTGTAAAAATGTTGTCAAATATCTGCAGTGTATGGCCGGTTTCAAGTTCAAGTCGACTAAGACTTTTTTCTCGATAGTACCCATGTAGAAGTTCGCAAACAGGACACCTAGGGGAGAACCTATGGCGACCCATCTACTTGCTTATACATGTACCCATCCAGGCTCAAGAAGGGTGCCTCCTTAGTACAAGCTTGGAGTAGTTTCCTCAGGATATTTCTGGTATGTCAGAGGAGTACAGGCCGGATCACGATACACTCGGTCCATTATCATCCCGATTGTTTCATCCACAGGTACGTTGGTAAACAGTGATTCTATGTCCAACGAGGCTCTTATTCCTGTGGCCCGTGTTCCCCGCAGTAAGTCAACAAATTCCTTCGGGGACTTCAGGCTGAAGGCGCAAGGGACATAAGGAGTCAGTTACAGACGTTGAGTCGTCGCCAGTCTGTACGTGGGTGTGGGTATCTGGCTGATGATTGGCCGAAGTGGTTACCAGGCTTATGTGTCTTGACATTTCCATACGCATATCCAGTTTATATTCCCCAATAATCTTTGGCAGTGGAGTCCGGATTTCTTGGCATTCACAGTTTCAATCAATTTGTTGACCTTTGCGAGGCACCACATCAAGAAGTCAACACCAGCAATCAACAGCCAATTAACGCACAACTGTATTCTACCCACTTCAAGACTCCGCTCCAATATAGAAACATCAAGAAATATGGGCCAATAGGCCTTCTGCAGTTCTATTTGTACCCACTTCTATACCCTTCTGTGTTTTGTTGAAAGTTTGTTTTTCACCCCACTATTGTAATACATCACCTCACCCAAATGCAGGTATAAGAGCCAATGTTGTTTCAGGCATAAGTTTTGTGTTGATAAACTAAAGCCTTTGAAAATGTATAAGTTTTACGAAACACGCTCAAGTGTCGCGTCAGACTAGAATAAAAATGAATTTTGGAGAATTGATTTTTCAATACCGTCACCAGTAAAAGAAACATATGGAAAATCGAGAAAATTCGTGTTAGAATTATTAATCTTACTTTTTCGGTCATATTTAATAATATATGTCTACAGGAAAGACTGCTACCAAAATATACCAATATATATATATATATATATATATATATATATATATATATTATATATATATATATATATATATATAATATATATATATATAATTGTGACGATAATCTCTTCTCAGAGATTTAGCCTGCTCTTTCTTATTATCATCACGTTCTACACATATTCAAGATACGTTTTACAGTGGCTTAAACGTATATATCAAGACCAGCCACGCACCTGCAACTCCCCCTCCCCCACTCCTACACACCTGGTCGACGCGCCGACCCCGCCAATAACTGCTACTCCCAGCCAAACTACCTGTGACCGTCTTCCTGCATTCTCATTGGCCGTTCGAGAACACACCACTTCAGTTCTACGCCAATCACATTCCTCGCCAAGGCAACGTCGGGATCAACTGGCAGCACTACCAGTCAGAATATCTCGTGCTCTCACGCTATGAACACCTAGTTGACTCACTTCGTGTGATCAAATAGAGGCTTATAGCTAGCGCATATATTCCCAGCACCATTTCTTTATTATTCACTATTGTATGTCCTCCATGTCCCATGTTCACTTAAATTCATTCTTTTTATATTATTTTTCCACTTGTTGTCTTACCCCTTTGATCAGCCAAGGAATTGTCTTTATTTTACTTTGTTTTTCTAGATTTATTAAATGTCATTGTTTATTATTGTGTTTTGTGTCTCTTCCCTACCTTACCACAGATTATCAAACAAGCAGTCATTCTTTTTTTTCTCTTTTTTTTACTTTTGTTTTATGTGTGACAAGCATTAACATCTGCCAGTGGAAGACTGCCGAACACCATGCTCCACTACTTTACCGTCATATAATATATATATATATAATATATATATATATATATATATATATATATATATATATATATCCACGTCCATCTCTTTGACCTCTCAGTTAGGTAAAGTTTGGTAGAATAACTCTCAGGGGGAGACTCTTTCTCCTTCAGCCTGAGATCATAACAGTCTGCTTTCCAAACACACCCAATTTCGACCTTCTAGCTGCTGTATTAACAAAGTTAGAATTTCGTGCACTCTTGTACACTCTCTAAATTTCCTGAAAGCAAAATGGTGACCTGCTTCTTTTATCAATAATGTGCAAGCTAGCTAAAGGTACAATCTCTGAAACAACCTCCCTCTAAAAGAGCTAAATTTACTGGAAGGCAATTTTGCTCACAACACAGCAAACGTACATGTGCACCTTGTTTTCTGTGAGAGGTTGCCAGGTGTGTGTGTAGTGAGTGAAGTAACTGACTGCATACTCGTCCTATACTGCATACTCAGGGATTCCCACTCTGCTATTTGACAGCTCGGCCGGCTTGACAGCACTGAGGTGTCGCTCGACCCTGGGAAAGGGTGATGTTTGGTACTAGCTTCAACTCACGGTCAGGTCAAGCCCTCGAAACTGTTCGTCTCACTAGACCTCCCGTCCTCACCAAGGGTCTGCATCATGCAGGACACAATAGTAACATCTGGGGAGGTGGTTACCGGCAGAGAACTTACTTGTACTTTACCTGATGGGGAAACATTACTTGACAGTTCTTTATTTTATCCTGTTTAAACATTCTGACAGGGCATATACTTGTGCCCTGTCGTATACTTGTGCTTCACAGGTTCTGCCTGTTAAGCTTTTTTCAAGTAACAAGTAAGTTTTTCCAAGTAACAATCCGTATTTTGGCTCGTTCACTCTGAGCAGCCCTTATTTACCACTTAACATATGGCGTATCCACCATGAGGAACACTTCCTCCATGACCTTCCAGGTGCCGTCAGGGTACTTTACTTTAATGGTCCTACCAGTTTTACTCCCTGGAGTCACCAGACTGTTTCTGACCATATTGGTGGTATCTTTCTTATCTCTGAATATCTGTATCCATTTCCCATTAACCCAATTCTTGGTTATCTCCAGCGTATGCCGGAAGGAATCTTTTCCTCCTACCAAGCTAATTCCTGCAATTTGGGCATTTACTTTCTTGCCTTCTCAGCAATGTGTCTCCTGCAATCCGCTGCTCGGTGACCAATCATATTACAATTATAACATCTCTTGTCATGGCCTCGGATCTGCTGAAGGCTCCCCTTAGACTGAGTCTCGTTAGGCCTTGCTCCTCCACTAGAGGTAGAAGCAGAGCATTTGACAGGTGTCACAACCTCTTTCATGGGTCTGCGGGCTTCCACCCACAGATCCGATTGCTCTGCCATAGTTCCATTAGAGACTAAGCAGCAAAATTCCCATACTGCTGCGTTCCCAGACCATTGTAGATCTCCAACGCACGGCCCTTCAACAAGGTTGCCAGTGCAACCTTGTTGAAGGGCCGACCACGAGTGTTTTGGCCTCTTTGCATCGGAAGCCATTCGTTCAGAGCGTTGCATGTATGCATCCATAGAATTGACCCTTTCGTCAAACGCTTCCATGCGAGGTAATATAATTTTCACCACTGGTTCTACCTGGTGAGAAAGCCTAAGTGGCGCCTAGGGTGGGTTTGAACTATCTGCCCTGACAGGTATTGCAATGTGGCAATCCGCTCCTGAGTACGTCTACTCTGCTGAGCATTCCGCATGTCAGCCTCATATTTAGACATCCCATCACCTTGGAGATCCAAAGCCTCAGCTTGATCCCTTAGATCTTCTAGAGTGAATTCACCCTGAGGTTGTACAGTCCTTATAGTCATGGGTAACTCTGGTATCTGACTATCTACAGAAAATTACTCCCTTTCCTGGGAAACTCAACATGGAACCAGGCATGAGGTAGCGACTCCTCATCCAGGTTCTTAGGTGTACACGCTACTACATCAGCCGACACCGAGACAACGGTGTTGCCAACCACCGGAGAATCTTCCCCTTGCTCACTCTCGCCCACCTCCTCGACGGTGAAGAAGCTGGCATCCCTGATTGCAAGCCTTTCCTTTGTGCTGGCTTGCAATAGGCGTTGCACATTTGCCTGTTGCCACTCTACTCTCATTTGACACTTCTCCTCAGTAAGGGTGTCGTGGTCCCCTGGGAAGCAGCCATGGAATCAACATAACCTTCCAGATATCTACTCTTAAACGTTCCAGATATACTGTGTGTGTGTACCTACTGATGACAATAGTGAACAAACACAACCTCCAACACTCCTATACCCTTTAACTCTGTACAATATCCGCTTTTACTTTACGTGAAATGTTACTTTTACTTTTCAGCCTTGCTCATGGACGCGAACTGAATTTATAGCCGAATTTATAGCTGAATAATCTACAGCTAAATTCTTGTTAGGCGCCAGATGTGAGATGATGCCTGCCGTAGGATGGCACTAATACAAGTGACCTCAGTCAGAAAGGACTGCACTGACAACAAATAAGTGCTGTAATGACAGCTTATTAATTTAACACTGCAGCAGGTGGCGTAGAGCTGCCACCAGAGTCCAAATCCTTGGCACTCTTATGATCCACTGGATCGTGGAGCTTCTATAACTGCTGAAGGCAGTTGTCAGAGTAGCTCTTAGGTGTCTCGCACCAAATTTATTGGTGTGTGTGTGGCTATGAAGTTGGTTCAAGTCCAAGTGTTACAGACTCGTCACCATCGTCCGGGAGTGGCCTGGTAATTCCAGCGCCATCTAGAAGTCTGTACTCAAACTTCCTGGGGATTGGACGTTACGTAGACAACGCCATCTATTGGTGGTGGCGTAACCGGGACAAATGGCTAAGATTCTGCCTTGGACAGCCAGAGAGGTCATTGTGGGCGACCTCTGGTCAGGTGGCGAATCAAGACCAGCGCCACCTAGGTTGTGCTATAGAACAATGTCAATGCCCGAGTGAGGAAGTGTTGTTCCTGGTTTCTCCAGTACCCTATAACTGATGTGTTTTATCCTTGGGGCAGTCTACCTTGGGCAGCCTAAACTCTCCCAATTTAGTCCCGCCTGATGACTAAGTGAGCCGCCGCCGATCAGGAATAGTGTAGTTTCTGCTAGTGGAGTAGCAGAGGAAGAATTCGGTGTATCCCGGGACTGACGAAGGGGAGAGACGACAGACAGTGAGGTGCTCGTTGAGGAACGTTACTAGTCCGTCGCTAGAGGCTCCTACCAGGGGTGCGGTACCCCTGTATTTTCTGCGTAGAGAGACCCATCAGCGAATGGCTGAGGTTCTCTGCCAGCACTTGGCTAGAGTAGTAGTGGGCAGAGAGGCACCTCGTGAGACTACCGGTAGGCTGGCCCACGGCAAAGGTAGACTCGTCAGTGTTTCCCAGTATTATAGCCGGTAAGGTCGTGAACGGTACTGTGTGTCTGGGAAAACACGAAGATCGTCGAAGGCTGCATGGTGTTAGCGTCGTGGAGTATCGGTGTCCTACGTGAGAGCGACACCTGTATATACATCTAAGTGTAGTAATATTTCATTTTGTTAGTATTTAAGGTGATGGGAATATATTGATAAAGGAATCGGCGTTGTGTTAATCCTCCCTTTCATTTACCTTACCTAGTCAACTCCTTAAAAGCCACTACCGACTTGGGTCGGATACTATCACTGAGGTTCATCCATCAAGAGCCCGGTTACGACCCCATACTGGCGGTAGCACCAAGTATTCAGAGCAACATAAAGGGATCACTTTAAAGCGTATCGCAGAATTAATAAATGGGGACAAGGATCTTAGAAGGTGTGAACGGAAAGGTCCTTGTAGTTCAAACAGCATTTATTCATAAGCTTGATAATAACAATACAAGGCAACACTAGTTTAACGCTACGTTGAAGTCCGTAGTGGCGCTGTCGGCACTATACAAGCCGGAATAATCGACGCGGTCCGGTACAAACCCCTCGCGGGTTCCAATATTAACTACTCGGAAACAATGGGCGACCACTCAAGACGCAAGTAACAATTCGTGATGACTGCGGCAAAATATAATAACTAACTACTCACACTCCCACCACAGTGTTCACTACAGTCTTCACTACTCGTGCTCCTCAATACAGCTTCCACTACTAACACTCCTCACTACAGTCTTCGCTACACAAAATTTTCACTACACACATTCCTCACTACTCTCATTCCTCACTACCCACAATCCTCACTACTTGAATACTATAAAAAATAATGAGAAAATTGAGTAATCATTTTGGCATAAACTCATCCCTGAAAAAAATCTCTATCTCCTGTAAAGTGATTGCTGGCTCAGGGACGCCGTTAGACAACAGGATGGCTTTGTGCCTCGTCAGGGCGTCCCTGAATGGCTGGGCTTTATTCCCCTTACAGTAAAGCATGTAGTACTGGTTAGCCTTGTATATTACTGGTCTTTTCCACCGAGTGTGCTTGAAGCGTTCACAGCAATGTTGCAGCGGTGGACATAGAGCTGTAGATGATTGTAGCTACTTCTGGCACGCATGAGGCCTACCTCCAGGAACGAGTTGGTGGCGATGGCTTTTCTGGTTGACTTGTCAACTACTGGGTAAACCGGCTTCCCATAAAGTCCCACAGTGCATTATACTGCGATGACACGCTGAATTGGTAGTAGAAGTTAAGGTTGATGAATCGATTGATACCTAAATTACTCAATTCAAGGATCGGGTTATCGCTGCCGGCTCTGTAGAGAGCGATGTAGCTGTTGGTCCTCTCGAGCGTGAACCAAGTGAACCGTTCCGGGCTGAGTTCCATGCAGGGACTAGTCACATTGGTGTCGTTGGTGGCCTTGGCAGCAGACAGGAAGCTGGCCGAGCACACCTTCCCGAACCCAGGTAGAAGCTCAGGCCGAGAGTCAGCATGATGTCCGGATGCTTGGACGCCGACGTGTCGTGCAGGAAGAGCTTTGGTGACCCGCTCGTCTTTACGCCGAAGGTGACGACGTTCGACCCGTTCTCCACGTTAAGGTAATAGTCCGGGAAGAAGTACTTGTAGGAGGGTTTGCTCTCCGTCTTGCTGCTACTGCTAATGAGCTCGTACGTCATGAGTTCGATGATATCGCGTTCGCCAATGGGCGGGACGACGACAGTGGCCAGTGCGGCCGTTGCCAGTAACACCGTAATACCAGCCTCCTGAAACATTGTTTAGGAGTAAATATTATTCATGAATTGTGAATTTCATAAATTTTATGTCGGAAAGGAGCAAAGCTAGTTTATTCTCAGCTCAGATGGCGAACTGATGATCATACAGCTGGCTATTATAGCCAACTACTATCAAAGCCTGGTGTTGATCACAGTAACCTGGTTATCACAGTAACCTGGTTATCACAGCCTGCTGGATATTATAGTTATCTTTTATCACAACCGGCTGATGATCGCTGCCAGCTAATTTTCACAGATAACAGGTTAATGACAGTATTTAGGCTATCACAGATAGATGGTTATGCCAACCAGCTGATTGTCAGATCCAGGTGGTTATAACAGCAAGATGGTTATCACAGCATGAGGGTTATCTTATCTAATTGGTTATCGCATCCAGCTAGTTTTCCCTGCCAGACGGTATGGGAACTATATAGATACCCTATATATATATGGAAACTATAGCAATCTGGTTATCACAGCCAGATGGCAATCACAGCCCGCTGTTTTAACAACCAAATCAATACCATCGACACCTGGTTTTACATCCGAAAAGGCAAAAGTGGTCCAAATTACCACTAATTGACATCAATCTGCTAAGTCATTTGATGTACCAAATCGGAATTGAAACTGAAAGCTCATTTGTAGTTAATTGCAAATTTTGTTCTACTAAACTGACATCGATTTACATGCCTAGTAAGTATACTTGCCTAGCAAGTATTCAAGGCTAGTAAGTATACATGGCTGGCAAGAATACTTGGCTAGTGTTATGAACCCCAGGTAGCCTGATGAAGTGAGTCTACCAGGTGAGAGTTATTCTGCACACTTGACCAGAGATTAAGATATCAGAAGGTTATTTATTGCTGTAAACATCAGTGAGTGACTTAAAAGAATGAAAGCAGAGGATGAGCGTCCTATAAAAGTTAGATGGAATAAGATGTCGACATTTTGTGATGTGACGTGACGCAGGCGACCATCGTAACGCGTCACTTGAGTTGCCACAGTCGTCAGGAATGGATGTACGTCACTGTCTCCTGGGAAGATAGAATAGTAGTAGGCATCCATAAGTCTGAGGAGACTATGGAGTTGCGCTCTAGTGTCGGCTGGCCTGGGAGTGGCCTCACCAGGGCGCAAAGCCAGGGTAGGTTGATTCGGGGGAGAAGCTGTTACCCAGGCAGCAGGTCCCCCCCTCTCCACGGCGCTGAAAGTCTCCAATGGAAAGGCATACGCCAATATGATTGGTTCCAGCGCCGTCGCAGGAACTGTGAGTTCCAGGGATGACTTCGAAGATGGTGAAAAAAGGGCACAGGGACTTCAAACCCGGAGACCGCCGTGGTCAGGGCCGGAGAAGAAACACCACTTCAAGGGTATGAACGACCCATCCTCCTGAAGCCGCACGACCCTCGGGAGGTGGACGTCCCTGTCACGCACCGAAGATAGAATACCGTTCTGGATAAAGTATCTGAGTGAAGGATGCAGTGTACAACTGGCGAGGAAGCTGCCGAGGACACGACGTACGTCATTTCTCGGTGATTATAAAGATATTAGAGGTGACCTGAAGCCTAGAGGGTGGTCGTGCCTGTGTGGACTCAAATGTTAAATATTTATCTTACTTTTTACTTTACTTATTCCTTGCAAATAGAGACCCTCTACCACTTCCCTGATAAAATATGATTAACCACTGCAGCTGTGGTCATTCAAGCAGTAATGGACACTGAAGTGCATAATGGAAGATCACCCAGAAATTGTCTTATTCTCGGAGAGGGGTTCAACGTCACCTTTACTTAGGGGAACGCTCCAATCTGGCCTATTTGTCATGACCAACCCGTCCTCGCAAATTAGTAAAGTCAATATTGACTTATAAATATGTGCATAGGTGACATACTTAACATAATAGTTCCCTTGAAAAGCTTCATAGAAAACACCGACCTTACCTAACCTACTTAGTATGTTAAGATAAGCATCTTATTGCTTCGTAATTACAATTATTACTAACCTTACCTATAATAGGTTAAGTAACAATTGTAATTACGAAGCTATAAGATGCTTATTTAACATACTAAGTAGTTAGGTAAGGTCGGTGTTTTCTATGAAGCTTTTCAAGGGAAACTATTATGTTTAGTATGTCACCTATGCACGTAACTAATAAGTCAATATTGACTATACGAATTTGCGAGGACGGGTTGCTGAACACCACACACACACACACTGTCAAGCCGCCGTTACCCCCCCTCCCCCCCACTTTCCTTGTTTTGGTTGATCTCTTATTTCTCTTTCATTATATTATTGTCCACTGCCAACCGATCTGCAAACGTCTCTCTCTCTCTCTCTCTCTAGAAAATCTCAACCAGACAATTGCAAAAAAATTTGTTGTCTACAGACAAACATTTAGTAATTTGAAATACAAAGAGTTAAGTAATAGAACAACATAGTATCATCGGATTCTACAACACCATAATCACTGTTATAAATAGCAGTTCTTCACCAAAATAAACTGCGCTAAGCTTCTGCTCAATTTCCGTTCTCAGCCTTTAGCCTTCTCATTGCTTGTGGCTGGGTAACTTGCATATAAAATATTATATCAAGAAAAATAATCACTTTCTCACCTTAGACTGCGTCACTTATGTCATATGCATTCAAGCACTCCCTCAAACATATCTGGTGTCCATACAATTCTCTGTTCTGAAGACCACCACTAAGAAACGTCTCCCTCTAGGTCCTCAAATCAGGTAGGTATTCCTACAGGCACTTCAATATGTGCTGCTACTATAAGTCCCACTCAATGCCTGTGAAGTTTCTCTATGTGGCTTCACATACACAAAAATGTAGCTCCACTATACTCGACGTTCCACGCTACCTCTGAAGTTTCACTCTACCAGTGAAGTTCTACCCCACCACTGAAATTCAACTCACACTTCTGGAGTTAGTGAAGATTAAGGTAAAGATTACGTCCACCATATAATCTTCACCAGACACGAAGCTCCTCCACGAACTTCTGCCCACACAAACCTGTAATTCCATTTTACCTTGCCATAATAACATGTTTTCCTAATAATCAATATAAATAAAAT
>WNGS01047915.1:0-10385 GCA_020271785.1 Procambarus virginalis | reverse complement strand
TTTTTTTTTTTTTTTTAAATTATTTTACATGCAAGCATGCAAGTACAATCAATAAATACAATAAAAGGTACATAAAAAAACCACAACAACATACATCGGCCAGAAGGACCGACATCACAGTACAATACCATCAAAACAAAAACGCGCAAACAGGCAAAACAATGCCCAAATACAAGACCAAATACACAGAGCAAGCAGAGGAGTACAAAAAATAAGAAAACTACATAACATGGCACAATAACAATTCACAAAACACAAACAAGTAACAATTCAACACAGAAACAAAAAAAATCAAAATTTCCGCCACATAACCCCCTCACGGAAGAGAGCAAATAGCAAAGCCAGAAGGGCACATAATACAATAAATCAAAGAAACATAATGCATGAAAAGGTGTAGCCTAGATTACAAGAAACAGGGACATCGGCTGAAGGGCACACAATAAACATCACAGAACATACCAAGTCCAATACACACTCGATACAACTATCAAGATTGCGCATACTTTTCCGGCCACTCCGCTGCCGGAAAGAGAATACAATACGCCTCCCACACACACAGGAGGTGTCCGGAATAGGGTGACTCCAGCTCGTCCGAGGATCGGGCATCGAAAGCGGCACACCCTCAACAAATACCCGATCCTTTGGAACCCAGACGGTCGAGGGGCAACACGGAACAGGCATCACACGGGTAATAAAAGCAAATTCATAGGGTTGGTCACCGGATCAAACGCCACGCCGGAGGCTAAGATGAACGGGACGGGTGGCCCTTACAGGCGCGGGCAACGGGCAGCGCACTCGTAACCTGTGCAGCCCCACAGGGCTCCGCAGCTACCACCGGACGGGACACCTGCAGGGGCTCCCCTCGCCGAACATCCTTCTTTAGGACCAACACTAGGTCGCGGCCTGCACCAGCACCCCCCTCACCAACATCGGAGGAGCAACCACCCCCCACTGCGGGGAACCACTACAGAAGAAACCGGAGGTGAATCATATACACAATCCTTGGATCAGCAGGTACATGGACGTCAGCGACCACCACCTCATCTCCCGAAGACCCATCGGCGTCGAAACTCTCCACATTAGCCCATGCAGTAGAAGAACGCTTGGACCGCTTTGGCAACGGGCGCACATCCTCAGAGCCGGAGGCGGACCCAGAACCACGGGCATCACAAGCCGTGGGACTAACGCCCGTCTCATGACTGCAGCAGCCAACCGCAGGGGGAACCGGACCACACACAACAGGAGGCCCCACAGCCACCCCAGCACTCAGCGCAGCCTGGACCCGAGGCGAGGTCGCATGCGAGCACGCAGGGCCAGGCGCAGAAACCGAAGACGGGTACGCAGACGGTGAGGAGGGAGCATCAGAAAGGCCCACGGGAGCATCAGGGACAGGAGCAGGAGTATCCACCGAGGGCATCGCAACATCCGGAACAGGGTCGGCGACATCGGGGGAACTTCCACCACAGGGGGCGCATCATGCGACCCAGGGGGCGTAGCCGCGTCTGGGGAGGCGTCCTCCTCCACAGGAAGTGGTGGAAAGTCTCCTCGCTGAAGAGGTTCACAGGTGCAGAGGCGGGCGCAGAACATTCAGCAGCTTGATGGCCCGACAGGCCACAACGATAACATGTCCTAGGCTGGCGGGCGTAGAATACACGAACTGTGTACCCCAACAGCCGCACAGAGGACGGAATATCCTCCCGTAGCCTCATACCCAGGGTACGAATGTTCGTCCGGACGCCCTTAAGCGGGCTCGAAGACACCACATTCACACGCACACTCTCAATGGCGCCAAACCGGCCGAAATACCGCCGTAGCAGACCCTCTGGAAACTCTAACGGAGCTCCATGGACGCTTACGTAGGTGAGGGCACCACTCCGATCCGAGATGGAAACAGTGCCCTCACCATCCTGTAGAGGCAGAGTCCGCCCTCGTACCTACGGAGAAATGCACTATACGCCATTTCTTCAGTGAACTTTATATCACCCGACGGGCCGTCACCAGCTCGACACCGTAGATGTCAATCACAGGCACCTGCAGCTGCTCAACGCACGCCGTGCAATCCGGGTACCCAGCCCGGCTTGAAAATTCCAGGCCCACAGACTGAGCCCGCAGACAGGTGGGATGGTGACCCCCATCGTATCGCAGGTCCGCCACGTCAGCAAAACGCCAGCCAGGCAACAACACTGGGAGGGCAGCTACGCCCTGCCACCTGGCGACCAAACAGCTAACCACCCTAGCAGTCACGGAGGGACACGTCCCAAGCCTGGACGCTGCTCAGGGTCAACTCTCCTTTCATAAGTGAAATGGGTGTTTTGACTCACATACATGTAGTGTTGCATGGTTTGACTTCTCTCATACATTAGATCTCTCTCTCCGCTCCTGCCTGTGCCTGAATATTTCTGATTTTGCTTCGATTTGTCTCATTGTGAATTACATTCAATGTCAACTTGTGGTTTTGATGTGGCACGTTTGGCCAAGTCATCCGCCACCTCGTTGAGCACTATTCCAACATGAGATGGAATCCACATGAATTTCACACTATGTCCTTTCAGCTGTATCTCAGTTATTCTTCTCTTACAATCCTCAACTATGGAGACGAAGACTGGGTTTCGACTGTTTAAGGACTCAAGTGCTCCTCGGCTATCGACAAATACAAAAACATTTTTGTTGTCATGACGTACTTCCTCCAAACATGCCAGAATGGCCTGCAGTTCAGCTTGTGTGGATGATATATAATTACTAAGCCGGAGTTCAATTATCCTGTCCACAGTCCCAAACTCCGTATAATCCCTTATTAGGACACCACACCCTGCCCTGCCATCCTCCGCCACCGACCCGTCACAATATACATGTAAACTGTTGTCTCTTGGTAACCGAGATATCATGCTTCCATACAAACACCGTAATTGTCCCGGTTCATGATGAATCTTTTCACCTTGAGGGGTGCAATTTCGACGTCTATTTTCTGTACTTTCCATGGAGCAGACATATTACACTGTCGAGAGGGTTTACAGCAGTCAAGTACATCGTATTCCCTGAGGTCATGAGCTAATCCCCTCGTGTAGCGTGTCTCCCTCAGTTTCCTGGAAGTGTGTACGTCACTCAGACAGGTCTGAACGCTCTCAAACAGCTTATCCCCTCCTTTTCTCCGCATGAAACGAATAGATACTCTAGTGTTAATGTCACGGACTCTATCACACACACTCTGTAAATTTAATTCCATTCTCATTATTTCAATCATTGCATTTCTTTGACATCCAAGAATAATCCTCATAGCCTCGTTCTGTATCAGCTCTATTTTTTTGAGTCTGCCTTGGCCTGTGTAAGACAAAACGGGTGCTGCGTAGTCTATCAGGGACCGAACAGTGCTTATGTATAACATCCGCAAGATAGGTACCCCAACACCTTTACCAGAAAAAGCCAGTGCTTTTAGAGGATGCAGACGGGCTTTACATAAGGTGCTGATATGATTTATTTCAGCATTTTTACTCTCACATGTGTATCCAACATACATGCCCAGATACTTGTACTTCTGAACACGGCTCAGTTCCACACCATTTAGAGTAAGTCTTATATTTCTTCGTTTCCTATACTCATATTTGGTTTTATCTGCATTTATAACTAAGCCTAACTTGTGACAGGTTGTACCAAGTATGTTAAGAGCAGTTTGAATTTTGTTCCCAGAAGTGCCTTGTATAAGAATGTCATCAGCATATATGATCGTCGTGACCCCTGGAGGATACATCTCTGATGCTAATCTGTTCATTAATACATTGAATAAGGTGGGACTTAATACTCCCCCTTGTGGGGTACCTAACTGAAACATCCGTTCCTCAGACATGTATCCCTGGTAATACACCTGACCTTTTCTGCCTTGTAGATAATCCCTTATCCAGTGTAGCAATCTCCCTGTTATTCCCAGATTGGCTAATTCGTATAAGATTACTTCCCCATTGGCTTTATCAAATGCTCCTTGCAGATCAACAAAAACTCTACAATTGTCATCCACATTAGACAAACACTTTAAGAGACAATCTGCAGTACTTTTGCCTTTGATAAAACCAAAGAGATTACTGGACATGTTATCACCTACAAGGTAGAGTAGCCTATTTAACAAAATCCTTTCCATCATTTTACAAAAGCAGGATATTAAGGAGACAGGTCTGTAGCCTCCGTTTGACTTAGGGATAGGAATGATGACAGCCTCTTTCCATTTTCTTGGTAACTTTCCCTCTCTATAACTCATATTAAACAAATCAAGTAAGGGACTAGGTTTCATACCGGCTAAATAATTAAGAATGTCATACGTTACTCCATCTTTTCCAGGAGCAGTAGAGCTGCCACTTTTTATAGCATCCAGTAGCTCATCGTGAGTTATCTCAGTGCATGTTACAGATCTTGTATTTAAAGCACATAAAGTTACTCCATTTCTAATATTTTCCCATGACTCAATGGTGACTCTCGTGTCTGCAGGTAAGGACTCCATACCAGCAGCACTAGCCCATTTATCTACTAACTCATTAGCAACCTTCCCTGGATCTGAGTGAGCAATGAATTTGGGCTTACAACCCCTGATTTTATTTACTGCTCTCCATATGTCTTTAAGGTTCTTAGTATTACCAATGGACTGAGCAAAGTCTTGCCAGTATCTGTCCCGCGCCTCCTTCCTCACCTGACTGCATTCCCTAGCCACTTCCAACATTGTATTTTTCTCTTCATCCCTCATTCCATTTTTTAACCATTCTTTATGTGCACTCCGTAGCATTCTCTCCCACCCCTTAACTTGCTGATCATTGAGATATTTAAATTTCTTAGGTCCATGCGTCTTGCTTCCCCTGCCCCCGTTATTTTCCCTCTGTACTAATTTCTCTATGTTCTCGACCATGTCCTCGTAAAAACTATCAGCACAGAGCGGCGTGTATTGTTGATACCAATCTCCCATATTTTGAATAAAATAATTTTTCATATCTTTATTAATATTTAGCCTTTTCCTTTGAAAGTGGACTTGTTTTTTCCCCAGTGGTAATTCAACGTTCAAAGCAAAGTGGTCACTAAGTAGTTCCCGAACAACCCGAGCCTCCCCCATAATCCCCTGAGAGTTTAAAAGGCAGGCATAGTCAAGCCGTCCTCCCCTGATGTGAGTTGGTTCATCGTTTCCCAAGAGACAGGTATCTGGATGATCTTGTAGAAACTGTAACCACTTGACCCCATTAGCATTAATACTACCCACTGTCCCAAGGCTTGTGTGCCGAGCATTAAGGTCCCCAATGACCAGTGAAGGATTAGTATAAAGGCAGTCAGGTAGATAGTTAGCGTCGAAGCAGTTCCTGGAAACATACAAATTAACTACAATAAATTCCCCTTCCCTTAATGATAATTTAACACAGACACTCTCTATACCTTGCGTTTTTGACGGCGGTTCTACTAACTCTGCTGGTATGGAGTTCTTAACATAAATCGACGTGCCTCTGATGTTATTTGCGGCGAAGAGGTGAAACCCTTTATAGCCATTTAATTTCAATAAGCCTTCATTCCTATCCCCTGTCTCCTGAAGAGCTACAACATCAATATCATTTCCCATCACATAACAATGAACATCTGTAACCCTGTTTCTTAAACCATTAACATTCCATGACAACACTTTCAGTCTAGGGTGATCCATTATTAAACAATTCACTGTCTAAGTCATCCCCAATAAGTTCACTAAATGATAGCCATACCTTGTATAATATCTCCCATCTCCTCCCAAGCTCACCAGTAAAAGCAACATTGCGGTTCTCAAGAGATTTTTTCAGTCCTGTGACGTCCATTATTGGCCCAAATGATTCCTTCATTTTATGTGTAATTATAGGGTTCTTCCTTTCACAACGACTATCATCATTCACACACACTTCACTTTCCTTCATTTCATCACTCAATATTTCATTATTGCCCTCAACCACTATGTCCTGACTTTCCTTCACTGTTTTGTGATTTTCCTTGACCTCCTGAACGTTTAATTTCGCCTCGATGGACTCGATTCTCTGCCCAAGATTTCGGAGGAACTCACCAACTTTTCTTAGTTCAGCCCACACCTCCTTGACCATATCATTATGGCCCTCTTTCTGAGCCCCAGTAACCACTTCACTCACCGTTACACCGTCACCGCCGGAGTCCTGAGTGTTGGCGTGGCTGCTTGTTGCTTGAGCCTGTCGAAGTAAAGGTGACTCCTTTACCCATGCATTCGTCCGGTTCACTGGCGCTGTTTGGGGCAGACTGTTTTGCTGTGCTCCCGGTGTCTGGGTAAGAGCTCTTGCTTGCTCTGAAACATTCACCGGCCGGGGAACATCCATACTCGGCCTCTTGCTACACACAGCCGAGCTCGCGTTGTGAACACCTCCACAGTTGCAGCATCTGGGAACTATTTTCTCACCCAGATTAAGTCTGCTTCTACACAGATTAGAGAGGTGAGACTTTCCGCAGAATCGACATCGTGGATCATGTTGACATCTCCAGGATTTGTGCCCCCATCTGCAGCATTTCAGGCATATTACGGGCTCTTCTACATACTTTGCTACATGCCTGTAGCCAGCCCCAGTGATGAACACTCTCTCGGGAACTTCACCTCTCACTAGAGCCACCACCTGATTCCTAGCTTCACCTTTAATAAGGTGACGCTTGGCCGACACAAATCGTTGGTCGTCGAGGATGAATGCGGGGTCTAAAATCTGAGGGTATTTATATATAATTACCTTCGTCAGCTTCTCGTTCCCCTCCGGTATTTCCATCACAATTCCATCATATCCGTGCTGGGTAAGATACTCCACTGCCTCCATAGAACCTACCGTTAAGTAAGGTCTGTTTACACCTTCCTTCAGCAGGGGCTCGAACTTGCGGTGTTCTCTTCCAAGTCTGACTGTCCACAGCAGCTTCTGATGATAGGCCAGCTTGCATGAGGCAGGGAAGAGAAGCCTCCATCTCCGCTGACCCTCACCTTCCTGACCTCGTTCCCTCCGTTCGTCGACATCAGTCTCGGCGACGTTCTTCATTCTCTTGTCGTTTCCGTTAAGCGTACCATTACAGTCTACACTACGACTTGCATCCTTTCTTCTCCGTTTCTTCTGATTCCTTGTTAGCACGTCTTGATACTCGCCCTCCTCTTCTGACTGGCTGCTTTCGGAGTCCATGTTATTGCTATGGGAAGTAGCCAGTTCCTCTGGTGACTGAGTCTCCATCTCAGTACCCAGCATGGGGGAGGGGGGGGAAGGCGATTGTACTAGTCAGTCTCCTTATGTGTAGACTGAGCTAAACACCATACCAACTTCACCCCTAGGCGAGGAGCAGGTATCTTGACCCGACCGCGTCCCAGGTAAGACTGATATCGTAGGATGGTATTAAATTTACGAAAAGGATCAGGTATGTAAGGAATTTAAAAACCAAAAAATCAAGTCATACATGTTCGAATGAGGCAAATAGAACACTAGGATTTATTTCTAGAGGCGTTAATTAGCATAAAAACACCTGGCGAAAATCTTCAGCGCTCTTTAGTCCCAATTA
This sequence comes from Procambarus virginalis, assembly GCA_020271785.1. NCBI lineage: Eukaryota > Metazoa > Arthropoda > Malacostraca > Decapoda > Cambaridae > Procambarus > Procambarus virginalis. The sequence goes on along the minus strand of WNGS01047915.1, from coordinate 2,849 downwards.
GATTATGCTGGTCAGTCTTGGTCGCCATATTATAGAATAGCCATAATCCACTAGGACACGTTCAGCATAGGATAACAAAGTTGATCCCGCAAATTTGAAATATTACCTATGAAGATTAAAAAAAAAAGTAATTTACATTCTAAAGGCGGAGAGTTAGGGGTGACATGATTGAGTGATCACATAGAAGCATGGGCAAAAACGGGGGGTATAATAATAATAATACAGTCATAATATTTTATTTACAAGAAGGTGCAATGGATTGGTGAGATTACATTATGATATCTGTACATTCCTGCAAAACCACCAACACAACACACACACACACACATATAACATTTCAGGCAGGTCCTTAATTAAACTAACATATCAGGTAAGGTAAAAAAAAAACATTGTGGCAAGATTTGATATCAACAATATGTACTCTCATATTTTATATAAATAACTAAATAAAATATCATAAAATATGCGCGATCTACCTTGCGTACGAAATGACTCAAGCCAATTCAAGAGGTCAATTGGCACGGCTTAACGAGAGGGTCGTAGCCAACATGGAGAGCGGACGGCGGGTGAGCCTTCTTCACCCTCAACAAGGGCAAGAAGATGGTGGTTAGTTGTCTTTCTTCTACTTTCGAAACTTTGTAATGAGTGTGCAGGCGATGAGTCGCAATAACGTGGCTAAAGTATGTTGACCAGACCACACACTAGAAGGTGAAGGGACGACGACGTTCGGTCCGTCCTGGACCATTCTCAAGTTTGTAATGAGTACTAAACCTGTCTTGTTCAAGATTAAATAAAATTCGGTTTATCAAACAATTTTTGTATTAACTAGTCTCTCCTAACCTGTCTTAATTAAATCTATGTCAAATTGGATTCTGGGGTTTTTTCCTCGCTTGTACCTCATTTACTTTTAAAACTGCAGTGTTAGGCTAGCCGAAGCGTGTTATAATTCATAAATAGGTACAGGAGTTAAGTCTAATTATCGGCAATATGTGTGTTAATGACTTACCACGTTTGTAACAATGACCACATGTAGGTACTCTCATAACCCGATGGACTTAATTGTATGTAAGTAAATACAAATATTATGGTGGGTAAGTTATTTATTGTTAGGTTTGGGGGGTTAGGTTAGATACAGTATTTTAAAGGGTTAGGCTAGGTTATTTTAGGTCAAGTTAGGTTAGGTGGATTTTAAATTAGGTTAGGCTAGATTATTTAGATTAGGTTAGGTTAGGCTACATTATTTTAGGTTAGGTTAGGCTAGATAATTTTAGTTATTATTTTTTATAATTTTTAGTTTTTTTTTATGTGCTAGCCATATATGCTGTATTGTGCCCTACTAATTTTGTTAAACTACCATTCAAGCTGTTCATTGCAATCACTCTGAGCTACCTATGTGCTTTAATATAACTACAATTTTTCTCTAGTATCATCTTCTATTTTTTCTTGCTATGTAACTGTTATCAATTTTATAAATTTTGCAAGTATATTTACCTACTTAAATTTGCACCTTAGATTAAGGACCTGCCCGAACGCTGCGCGTATTAGTAGCTTTACAAGATTGTACATACCATGCTATGTATTCTCGACACCAAGCCCAATGTACCTATCTTTGTATATATATGTAATAAATAACTAGTTTAGCTTGTTAGGTTTATTGGTTTTGATCCTATAGGAGTAATAATTTACATGGCACGTATGTACTATAGAGATGGAATCCTGGTAGTGCTAGTTGGGTTTGATTCTCCGATTCACAATCCGAATTCCGGGTTATGAATCTCTAACGCCCCCGCTAGCACTAGAAATGGCTGGGTACATTTCCTATCATCTCGTGCCCCTGTCCATCCTAGCAGTAATACTAGGCTACCTCCAGTGAGCTTATGGTCATTAGTGTTGGGGTTGGATCCTTGGGGAAGTCGATAGTTGCCAACAGGAAAGACCTTCAATACCAGGCTCTATTTTCCCAGACTTGTGTCCATGGATCGGCAGGAACCACATGATCAGTACAAGTGCAGTATCTTCAGATATACTAGTCACTTGATATGTACTGTTATATTATACATACAGTACAACTTGGAGGTTGCTGTTGTAAACACTATTGTATGTAAAATAGAGATTTTTTATAAATTTATTTTAGTTTTAGAGTTTTTTTTACTTTATTTTATATTTTAAAGACTTGATAGTGATTTAGTATTATGTAGTATTTGTGGTATAGTTATTGAAACCCGACACACTATGAAATGGTAAAATTTGGAATTTTTGGTTAGTCCTAGGGACCTATGTTAGTACTCAAGGGTTAATAGGTGTTCGAAGGAATAGAGAGTGAATACCTGTAAACTATTTCTTACTCGTAATGTGTGGGTTGTTAGTGATTATTGTTGCAGCACATGCGTTCTGCCCGCGAAACGCTTTGGGTAATAGGGGCTTTAGGCATGTATGTACTAGCTCAATATCTATAATCGATACCACATTTATGTAAATCACCACTATTATAGTATTGGACCTTCCCTGAATAACTATATTAGTTTAGTATGTTATTTAATGTTACCAGTTCTATCATTGATATTCACATCCAGAGAAAGTTGATGCAGCTTTATCCCTATGCAAGATTCCAAGCTGGAGGAGGTCCAGGAGGATTTGATGTGATGAGAGTAATGGTACTACTGTGCATATGTGGAATAGGTGGTGGAATACTCTCCCCTCCATTATATTTGCAGCGCTACCAGAGAGTTATTGATAAAATTATCTCCGTTAGCAAAGGGACATTTAGAAAGGTAAGACTGTTTGAGGTAAGGTAAGAATTTGTAAAAATTTCCTTTATATTTGTCTTATGGTTTTTTATGTATGCATTT
>WNGS01047904.1:0-13682 GCA_020271785.1 Procambarus virginalis | reverse complement strand
TCGAAAAATAATGTCAGGACAGTGAATTGAATATACACTTTTCGATGCGGTTTGCTGCCGCCACGGGTAACCCTTCAGCCACTTCCCACACTCTTGTGGGTCGGTTGCGACATTGATTCTATATTTATATGCATATGTCTGTATAGAGAGTGTTATTGCAATTCAAATGATACCAAAATTAATGATGTAGGACAACTGTGGGCTTCACAACCATTAAGAGAGTGGAAACATTTTGTTGCTGTTTGGCGCTCTCGGCAAGTGATGTCAATAGTTATTTATTTGGTGTTGATATGCCTTATGATTTGGTGGCATTTTATAGGTATGTTCTTATAGACAATTCTATTGCGAACACAGTGATACCAAATTTAAATACGTACGCCTACAATTAGTGTCAGGACAGTCAAAAGAGTATACACTTTTCGGTCTTACCGCTTAGGCGCGCGAAACGCCGAAAGCACAAGGTGGATGTTTTTTTCAGAACGCCGCAAGCGCGAAAGTGTTGAACTCCCCCCTCCGTGGTGCCTCCTTGCCGTGGTGAGGGGCTCACGTACACCTCCCTGGGACCGGTGTGGGTTGCCTGTGCCCCCTCTCCTGCCCCTCTTTGGGTGGTGTACGTGCTGAAGGGCACCATGTAGGGACCTTGTGAGCCATCGGACCACCCGCTGGAGGGGTCGCATGTGAGAGACCGCCCTGAGTGGATGGTTGGGTGTCCAGGCTGGGGCGATAGGGGGACTGGGGTCTTAGCACCAGTGTGGGAGAATGAATGAAGTAGTAGGACTCCCCTGTTGAAAAGGGGGAGCACCGCTGGGGACGACACACCCTTCCTGTACTGGCGTGCGCTCGGCCTCCCTGGCTGCCCTGGTAGGTGGTATCCCTTGGTTCCAGGTTCCATCCCTTATATATTGGTTTGCTGTATGGATGACGACTTGACTTCTCTTACCCAGGCTCATGGGGTGGGCGACCAGGCCCCTGAGTTGGACCGTCCTGGAAGACCGGGATCTGTAGCCCCCGCTACAGGACCCCAGACTCTTCCTCCCTGCTCCCTTCCCTCCTCTGTGGTTGGGTCGAGCCCCAAGCCTGCTGTGGTGACCGTCTCGTCCCCTTGCACAGCTCCATATCTTCTTGTGACTACTGCACCTTACGACCCGTCTCTCTCTAAGGGTTCTCATCGCCGTCCCCGCCACAGCCGCTCTCGTATGCTCCCTTCCCATCCTACTTCGTTCCATGTTTTGTTTGGTCCTGCTACGTGGACTAAGTACTTTGACCTCCAACGTTTGGATTCAACTCCTCCTGACGATTTTTCCCTTCATAGGCATCTTGTCGATACCATGGATGCCTCTGTCACCTTCAACCCCACTTGTCTTGGTACCCGTGTCGTTGCTGCTCCTTCTCAGGATGCGGCCACCCACTTGGCCGCCTTATCCTGCCTTGGCGAGACCCCTGTTCGGGTCTCGAAGAACGCTCGGTTGAATGCCAGTATTGGCACTGTTCTCCTCCCGCACCATGTTGCGACCGGTGTTAGGGATCTCAAGGACTGCCACAAGGATATGAAGCATAACCTTGAGGCCCCAGGGTCATTCTGTCCTCCAGGTGGGTACATTTACTCGTCCCCCTCGTGGTCATCGCCGTCAGCCCCTTCGGGTTGTGAAGGTTACCTTTGATGGTAGGACCCTTCCGCCCTCTGTCATTCTTGCTGGTGCCAGATGCTCCGTTCAAGAATATATTCCATCTCCTCGGCTCTGTGGTAAGTGCTGGAGGTTTGGACATGGTACCCTCAAATACTCTAGTCCTATCTCTCTCTGTCCCCTGTGTGGAAGCGAGGGTCACTCTAAGTTGGAGTGCACTTCTCCCCAGGCCTGCTGCCTCAATTGCGGTGAGGCCCACCCTACCTTCTACCGTGTGTGTGTGTTCGTTACAAACTTGAGGCGGCTGTCCTCAACTTGAAGCACCGGGACCGTTTGTCTTTTCCTGAGGCTCGGCGCCAAGTTCATCGTCTCCCCTCTTTCGCTGGTGTCTCCTATGCTCGCGTGGTGCGCTCTTCCTCTCCTCGTCCTTCCCGCCTTCCTCAGTCTCACAACCGTTTCTGAGCCTTAGACCCGGACACGCCCACCACCACCTCCCCTGTTTCCCTCCGTTCTGTTACAAAGGGTTCTCTGTCTAGGGCTCCCCTTCTTTCTACCCAGTCTGTCACGTCTCCTGTGTCTTCTTTTTCCTCTCCCTCTAGTCCTCCTTCTCGTCATTCTCCTCCGTCTCTTGGCTCCACGCCGCCTGACTGTGAGGGCCGACGTCCATCGCTCTCCTGATGGTTGTGATGTTCCCTCTCGCTCTTCTTCTCCTATCGAGACGCTGGAGTCTGTTGCCCAGTACATTGCTGCTGGGACGCCTGTATCTTTGAGTCAGAAGAGGAAACCTGGCTTCTCCCCTGTCGGTAAGAAGGCTTCGCTTTCTTCTTCACCCCCTATCTCTGATTCTATCGTTCCTTCCCCTCCCGCTTCGGTGGTGGAGCCCCCTGTTCCTACTGTGGGGGTTTCTTTAGCCCCCGGTTCCATCTCGGTTACTGCCCTTGCTGAGGTGCGCTCCCCTCTTTCTGCCCCTCCTCCAGACCCTGCTCGTCCACCTCTGGTCTGTCCTCCCGCTTCTTTCCCTCCTTCTTTACTCAGTTTACCCATGCCCCCTAACCCTGACTTCGCTGACCCTGATCCTGACTCTGTGCTTTTTTAGCGTGCTGTGTTCCTTCTTCACCTTTGTTTCTTCTTTGCTCTCTGTTGCTCTCCTCTCTCTCTTTGCTGATGTCTTTTCTTTAATGGAACATCCGTGGATTTTACGCCAATTTCCTTGACCTCTAACTTCTCATTTCACAGTTTTCACCCCTTTGTGTCTGTCTCCAGGAGCCGATGCTTGGTGCTCGTCCTGGTCGCTTCCGTGTCTATTCTTTTCTCTCCCCCCCCCCCCAGCTGTCGCTGGGGTCCATAATTCTTCTGCACTCTTGATTCGTTCCGATGTTCCCTTTATCCCCTTACTTTTTTCCTCACCTCTCCACTGTTCTGCCGCCCGTGTCTTTGTGTGTAGATGGTACACGGTTTGTTCCATTTATCTCCCCCCCACTGTCCCACTTTCTCTTCCCGATCTTAAACACCTCCTAGACTCCTTGCCGGAGCCTGTGCTCCTGCTGGGTGATTTCAATTGTCGTCATGCCCTTTGGGGTGATGTGCTGACAAACACCCGGGGTCGCCTCCTTGAACCTTTCATCCTCTCTTCTTCCCTGTCCCTTCTTAATTCTGGTGAGCCCACTCATTTGGACTCTCGGACTCACTCTCTTTCTTGTCTCAATCTTTCTCTGTGCTCGTCGTCCCTTTCCTTAGATTTCGGGTGGCAGGTCCTTGATGACCTCCATGGCAGTGACCATTTTCCTATCCTTGTTTCTTTTTTCTCTTTTCGCCCTCCTCTCTCCTTCCCTAGGTGGCGGTTTGCCGAGGCTGACTGGCGCCTCTTTACTCTCGGTGCTACTATTTCCGAACTCTCCGTTCTGCCTCTCCCTCGCGCCCTCCTTCTTTTTCATGACACTGACTTTGACACTACCCTTCACTCTATTCCTCGCTCTTCCTCTCGGGGAACGCGGAAGTGCGTTCCCTGGTGGAATATGGACTGTGCTCGGACTGTCCGCTGTAAGCGTGCAGCCTGGAAGAGACATCGCCGCCGGCAGACGGTTGAGTCTTTTGTTTTGTTTTGGAAGGCGAGTGTGGTGGCCCGTAGGAATATCCGTGCGGCTAAATGTGCTTACTGGGCGTCTTATGTCTCTACCGTTACGTCTGAAACTCCTCTCCCACTGGACTGGAAGCGTATCCGCAAGATTGCGGGTAAGTTCGTTCCCGATGTCTCACCGGTCCTTTGCCTCCATGGTGCTCTTGCGGCGGTCCCGTTGCAGGTTGCGACCGAACTGGGTTCCCATTTCTCCTCTGTTAGTTCTGGTTCTCATCTCCCCCAATCCTTCCTTCTTCGTAAGCCTCTTCTTGAATCTCATCCTTTAAATTTCTGTATAGTATCCACTCAATTTAACGGCCTCTTTTATACCGATCTGCCGGTATTAACGACCGGTTTGGGAGACCGGTATCTGGAGCCTCCTATACCGGTCTGGCGGTCGATATTACAGACGGTCGGGTCGGTATTGGGATTGTTGTGGCACAGGCGTCCCCTCGCATGGCGACCAGGCCACCGACCTGGATCGTCCAGACTCATATATTACATCTTAATTTTCTTTTAAAATGATTCAGTTTAATGAAGAAAATTCTAAATTATTATTAATAAAATATTTTGAAACAGTTTTTGTTAAGCAAAAGTCTTTGTTTTCTTATTAAATACCTTTTATAGTATAGGCACTAGGTATTTTTTTTCCCACGGACCTAGAATGTGCTCCGCCGCGCCATGTGTTCCCATTGTTTACTGTGAACTCGCGCGGCTAGCTTCAATTGTGAAGGATATTACTGTACTGTTAATTGTGATCTTTTTAATTTACAAAATGCCAAAAGTTACCCAAAGGAAGCGCCTGACGGTTGCACAGAAGCTGGAGTTAATTAAGAAACTCGATAAAGGATATTCTCATGCACGAGCAGCAGCAGAGTTTAACATCGGGAAAAGTACAGTAAGTGACATCAAGAAACAGAAGGATACTCTATTAAAATATGTGAGCACAACAGAGTGTGCTACTTCTGGTGCTGCATGTTCAAGAAAAACAGTAAAGTCTGGTCAGTATCCACAATTGGATGCTGCAGTGTATAAGTGGTTTATTCAGCACCGCACAATTGGCATGGCAATAAGATTTGAAGAGCTTAAAGTTGCAGCAAGTAAACTTGCCATTCAATTAGGTATAAAAGATTTCAATGCAAGTGATGGGTGGGTTGGAAGATTTAAGGCTCGTCATAACATTTCAAACACCAAAAAAATTTCTGGTGAGGCGTCAAGTGCTGATCCCACTAATGTTGATTCATTCAAGGCTAAATTAAACGAGTACATTGTCAGTAATAATTTAAGCAAATATCAAGTATATAATGCTGACGAAACTGGGTTTATGTGGCGAGCTGTACCAAGTACATCCTTAACCAGTAGGATGCAGGAAAATATTCCTGGACGAAAGATAAGCAAGGAACGACTCTCAGTCTTGCTCTGTGCTAATGCTGATGCCTCTCACAGGACAAAATGTGCCGTGGTAGGCAAGTCTAAAAATCCTCGAGCCTTAAAAAATATAATGCAGGCACTACCCGTAATATATTACAGTTCTAAGAAATCATGGTTTAATCAAACAATATTTACGGACTGGTTTGAAAACCACTTTTGCAAAGAAGTTAGAGAATTCCAGATCAACAAATGTGGAATAAAGGCCAGTGAGGTTAAGGCATTATTGCTGCTAGATAATGCCCCTGCTCATCCCATTAGCAAGTTAATTTCAAGGGATGGCAGAATAAAATGCATGGCACTTCCACCAAACACAACATCCTTGATCCAGCCCATGGACCAAGGTGTTATCCTTGCTGCTAAACGTATGTACCAAACAGCAATGCTTGAAGATGTTTTAGTTGTTTTACCTAGCGAGGAAGATGAATTGACAGGAAAGGATACAAGGGCTCAAAGAACACTAGAAAATCTCAAAAAGTACACAATCAGGGAAGCAATATTCCACTGGGCTAGGCTTTGGAATAAAGTGAAAGAAACCACACTAACAAATTCATGGAGGAAACTGTTAACAGAGAGGCCTAGATGTGACGCAGCAGTATCTGATAGTGAATTCGAAGGTTTTGAAAATGAAGCCAATGATTTTGAAGGGTTTGAAGAAACGATCCGAACAATGTTGCTCCAAGCTGGTCAGGGTGTACAAGTGAATGATATCAATGAATGGTTAGAAAATGATTACGATCCTGGTTATGAATTGTTAACTGAAGAACAGATTGCACAAAGTGTTCTCGGAAATGACTCTGATGACTCTGATGACTCTGATGATGACTCGGACGATGTTGGTGAGGCTCTGCCTAGAGGTGTCGGATATCAGAAAAGATTGGAACAAATTGAGGAACTCATTGAATATTCAAGAAAAAGTAAACATGAGGTTGTTGGAAATTTTTATGTACACTTTACAGCCTTTAAGCAATGTCTCAGAACGTTAGCCAGAGAAAATCAGATTCAAACAAAAATAGATAAATTCATGATTTCAACGGTTCGTGAAAAATCTTCGTCGACAAGCCATGCTGCACCCGCCGATGCAGAATTACCATCGACAAGTCGTGGAGCATCCGCCGGCAACGAATGCTCTGCAAGCCATGCTGCACCCGCCGATGCTCAATTACCATCGACAAGTCGTGGAGCATCCGCCGACAACGAATGCTCTGCAAGCCATGCTGCACCCGCCGATGCTGAATTCCCATCGACAAGTCGTGGAGCATCCGCCGGCAACGAATGCTCTACAAGTCATGCTACATCCGCCGATGCTGAACTCTCATCGATAAATCATGGAGCATCCACCGGCAATGAATGCTCTACAAGCCATGTTGCACCCGCCGATGCTGAATTCTCATCGACAAGTCGTGACGAGTCATCCACTAACGATATAAATTATGATTGAAAGGCATATAAATTAGTGTAAAAAGTGTTGATAGAGTACAGTATTGTAAGTGTTAATGATTAATTAAGCCTAGACAAAAAGATACTGTACAGTGTAAATATACAGTAGAAATAATTGTCAATAGTGAAGTAGAATTAGAACTCATGTGAATTAGTAGTAAGCCTAGCTGTTGTGTGAAGTGAATGCCTGAAAATAAGTGTGCATACTGTATGTACCCTGTATGCAATATAAACAATATAAAACAAGCGCTGCAGAGGATGACGTAATCTTCAAAGCTTCGTAATCTTCAGCTTCAAAAAAAGTAAGTCAATTTACCAATTTTGTTATAGTATTACAAGATATTAATTTTTTTTCAACAAAAGCTACATATTACTCTCTGCAAATGTATATTCTATCGTTAGCAGAGAAAAGGTGAGCTCAAAATATTTCGTCTTGGCTAGCTCTCAGTGACAAGGCTCGATCGCCATTGTTATGGCCTGGCCGCCACGCCCTGTGTCATAACATTAAAAATACATTACCTGCACTGTTCAGGGTAAATCAAAACACATCTCTAAAATTTTATTGAGAAAATATTAACAATCACTGATTGATACATGAAATATTTTGCAATACAAAGGAATGAATCAATTTTTTTCCACCCATCTGGACTTGATCAGACCGTGTTCACATATCATCCATGCAGCAGCCACCAGCTGGCTTAATCGTCGGCGTGGCACTAAACTGGAATGCAATTACACAATGAACTTTATTTAATTTTAGTTATACAGTATAAAATATATCCTACCTGAATGTTACTTGAAAAATTACCCGACCCGACCTAACTTCAGAAATAACGGAGCTCCGGAAATAACGACTAGGGTACAGCCCCATATAGGTCGTTAAATTGAGTGGATACTACTTATTTTCACCTTCCCTATAATGATCCCTTCTCTCTGAGCTTCAGTCTGCCCTAGCCCTTTGCGGCTCTACGGCAGCGGGCTCCGATGGCATTCATTATGAAATGCTTCGCCATCTCCCTCCATGCATGTCTCAATATTTACTGAGTCTGTACAATCGGGTCTGGGAGTCGTCGTCGGTCCCTGAAGACTGGCTCGATGCTGTTGTCCTCCCTGTTCGGAAACCAGGGTCTCTGGGATCATCCCCCCAAGGACTTCCGCCCTATTGCCCTCACGAGTTGTGTCTGCAAGCCCTTTAAACGTATGGTTAACGTTCATTTGATGTGGTTCTTAGAACACTATCACCACCTCTCCCCCTTCTCAATTTGGTTTTCGCAAGTGCCACAGCACAACGGATGTCTTGGTGAACTTGGAGGACTATATTCGTACTGCTTTTGCTGCGAAGACCTCCGTTGTTGCCGTCCTTTTTGACCTGGAAAAGGCATACAATACTACCTGGCGGTATCATATTCTGTTTCAACTTCATTCTTCTGGCCTTCGTGGGAACCTCTCTCTCTTCCTCCAGAGCTTCCTCTCTCGTCGTTCCTTTCGTGTGCGGCTTGGTACTGCTCTCTCTGCCCCTTTTCGGCAGTATGAGGGTGTACCCCAGGGTAGTGTTCTGAGCACTACTCTTTTTCTAGTTGCCCTCAATGGTCTTTTTTCCTCTCTTCCTTCTGGCATCTTTTTCTGCTCTCTATGTTGATGATCTTGCCCTTTGCTGTCAGGGTGATGATTTGCCTCTCCTTCAACGGCGGCTTCAACTTGTGATTGATGCCGTGTCGTCTTGGGCCACCGATCATGGCTTCAAGTTCTCTGCGTCTAAGACTTGTGCTATGACTTTTACTCGGAAGCATGTAGTTCTTCGTCCCTCTTTGTCACTTTATGGTCATCCCATTGTGTACAGGGATTCCGCAAAGCTCTTGGGGTTAGTCTTTGACACTCGTTTGTCTTGGTCAGCCCATATCTCTTACCTCCAAGTTGAATGCTCTAAGGCCCTTAACCTACTTAAGGTTTTGTCCCATACTTCTTGGGGAGCGAAATAGGCGCACGTTCCTCTATTTGCACTCCTCTCTCGTCCTGTCTAAACTCGATTATGGTTGCCCTGCATACTCTTCTGCTTCTCCTTCTACTCTTCGGCGTCTTGATGCTTTGCACCATACTGGGTTGCGTCTCAGCTTTGGTGCCTTTCGTTCGACTCCCGCCCTCAGTTTGTATGTTCACACTGGCTTTCTCTCTCTTCAGGACCGCCGTGATCGCTACTGTCTTCGCTATCTTGCGCGGTCCTTACAACATCCTTCCTCTCGCCTCTGTCGTGCTTTGACTTTTCCTCCTCCTGTAGCTCCTGTTCCTCTTCATCGTCTCCCACTTTCTGTCTGGTTATCTCGCTTACTGGATTCTCTTTCTGTTCATATTTCTAATGTTTCTCCTCATATTGTTCCTTCCTTCCTTGCATCCGTGGAGAGTCCCCCTTCCCAAGTTTTGTATGTCCTTGACTTGTATTACTAAAGCCTTTACCCCTCCTACAATTCTGAAAAGCCTCTTCCTTGAGCACTTTTCTTCGCACTCCCAGTCTATTTCCATCTTCACCGATGGGTCTAAGTCTGCGGACGATGTGGGCTACTCTGTTGTTTTTTTTGACCGTACTTATATGTCGCCTCCCTTCGGAGGCTAGCGTCTTTACGGCAGAACTTTATGCTATTCTCTATGCTCTCCGTCTCTTGCTTTCTCATTCTCATTCCTCCTTTGTGGTTGTAGTTGACTCTCGTAGTGCCCTCATGGCTGTAGGGTCCTTTAATCCTCTCTATCCGGTGTTCATCGAGATTCAACATTGGCTGTTTCTTATTTCTAGTAAATTTAAATCAGTAGAGTTTTGCTGGGTTCCCAGCCATATTGGTGTTTCTTTCAATGAGCGTGCGGATGCTGCCGCTAAGGAAGCTATCCGTTCTTGTCCCAGCTCCCGTAAAGGTATTCCTTATTCCGAGTTTTATCCTGTTATTCATTCGTCCATCCTTGCCCGTTGGCAGGGTTGTTGGTCCTCTGTGGTTAGTAACAAGCTGTGTACTCTCAAATGTAGTGTGTCCCCATGGCCTTCCTATTACCACCGTAACCGGCGGTGGGAAACTGCTTTGGCACGGCTGCGGATTGGCCATACTCGCTTAACCCACGGTCACTTAATGGAGCGCCGCCCTGCTCCTTGTTGTCCGAATTGCGTTGTCCCTCTTACAGTTGTGCATATCCTTGTTGAATGTCCTGCCTTCCAGGATGAGCGTGTGTCTTGCTTTTCGACCGTCCCTCACGGTCACTTGACCCTCGATAGAATTCTAGGCGAATCGGATACTTTTGATATCGTTCGCCTTATGCGCTTTTGTTCTTATATTGGCATTCTTGGTGATATTTAGCGCCCTCTGATTACTTCGCACTTGGATAGTGCTACATAGCCTTCCCGGTTTGGTGCCTTCTTTTGATAATTACCTTACCTTACCTTACTTAACCCTTAAAGTGCGCCTCACGTCATATGATGTGCTAGGCGTTGTACCAGTAAACTGCGCCTCACATCAAATGACGTGTATGGGTACCGCGCACGTTTTGAATGTCCCGCCGGGTATCTGGGGTTCCCATACGCTGCCCACGGGCTATAGTAAACAGCGGCCATTTTGAAAAAAATTCCCGCTCATGCTCCGAAGGCCTGGGAGGCCTCAGTTTAGCGACGGTCACCAAGGCGAGCGCACGGTCAAACGCCTCACGGGCACGCACCACGCAATCCCTCACCCCAGAGCAAATAGCCCACGAATTATTTTCTGAAGGTGAGGAAAGTGTGTTTGATGATTCTGACAACGACGAGGATTATACACAGTTGTCGGGTGATAGTAGCAGCAGCAGTGAGAGTGAGAATTCTCGCCATGCCAAGGCGAGGCCTCTACCCTCACCCTTGCCTCCTCGCCCAGTTTCTACCCCAGTTCTACCACGACCTCACAGTTCCTGTGGATATTATCTGTTTGAGGATGACGAGTCAGAGGGAGGTGACTCCTTTTCTGGGTTTAGTGACTCAGATCACAGTTTTATTGAGCCTGTGGCTGGTACCAGTGGTGTAACTGGGCGAGAAATTGTCGCGTCAGCAGCATCTCGCCCAGCCAAGCGCTACCGCATGGCAGCACATGAGGGACCAAGACCCTCGTGTTTACGTGCATCCACCTCACGTGCACCCACCTCACGTGCATCCACCTCACGTGCATCCACCTCACGTGCACCCACCTCACGTGCACCCACCTCACGTGCACCCACTCACGTGCACCCACCTCACCCGCATCCACCTCACGTGCATCCACCTCACCAGAACCCACCTTACGTGCACCCACCTCACGTGCACGTAGCCGCCGTGCTTCTCGCAGACGGTGTTCAGCTCCTGGTCGCCGGTATGCATCGCTTCCTCGCCGTCTTTCATCTGCATCTCGCAGGACGCCTGGTGTACTTGAGTGGAGTGATGGTGACGATTTTATTCCTAATATTCCTCACTTTGACGATACAGATGTAGGGATTACAAACCTTTTCCCTAATCAAGGTGAGGACATGGCTGAGATGGAATATTTTACAGCATTCTATGATGAACCACTCATGGAATACATTGTACACCAAACGAACCTGCATGCTGCTTACCTGATTGAGAGGGAAATCACAGAATTTTCACGACTGCAGCGTTGGAAAAATACCACAGTTGCGGAAATGTATGTGTTTTTGGCACTCTGTTTGTTGATGAAGCACTGTCACAAACATGCAATAAGTGACTATTGGAGCAAGGACCATACAGTGCCAACACCTTTATTCGGTAAATATATGTCACGAGACAGGTTTCAGATACTCCTCAGGTGTTTACATTTTGGAAGTGTTCAGGACCGAACACCTGATGATAGACTGTGGCGAGTGAGGCACTACATGAACGATGTTATTGGAAAATTCAGAGATTTTTACGTACCAGCACAGAAGCTGGTGGTTGATGAATCTCTCGTACTTTTCAAGGGACGTGTTCCATTCAAACAGTACATTCCCTCAAAACGAAACCGATTTGGCCTGAAATTTTTTGTTCTTTGTGATTGTGAGACAGGATACGTGTTACACATGATTTTGTACTCGGCTAGTGATGTAGACATTCCCGGTAACGACGAACATGGATTCTCGGGTAGTGTAGTGAAGACCATCATGGCTCCGTGGATGAACAAGGGACACATTTTATACACGGATAATTACTATACAAGTCCCTTGCTAGCTCGGTTCTTGCTAGAAAATAGAACCGGATTGGTTGGTACAGTAAAGCCACAACGAAGGGAAATGCCTGTGTTTGACACCGACATTGCAGTTGGTGAGTGTCAGAGAAGGAAATGTGATCAAATTCTGTCAGTTCGGTGGAAAGACAAACGAGAGGTGAACTTGTTGACAACAATTCATGATGGAACAATGGTGAACAGTGGGAAAGTGAGCCATAAAACAAACGCACCACTATATAAGCCAAACTGTGTTTTAGACTATAATATCAACATGCGGTTGATTGATAAATCAGACATGATGATTGGCACTGCAGAGTGTGTGCGGAAGACATGTAGGTGGACGAAAAAAGTGTTCTTCCATCTTGTGGACATGAGCATGCTGAACTGTTTCAACATGTACCTTGTGAGGACTGGACGTAAGCCCACTTTCCGTGACTTTGTATTTGATGCTACAATACAGTTATTAGGAAAGTTTGCAAAAGATGTCCCAGGGATTCAGCGGCCCATCATAAACCCACTGTTGCAGCATGCTGGTACTCCACGCCTCGCTCACACTGAAGGCTTCCTAGCACACAGACTCAAGTATTTGCCACCAGCTGGGAAGCGTGCAATAGGCCAACGTGATTGCTTGGTGTGTAAAACAACGACACGTCGAGACCAGAAACGGAAGCTAGTACAAACATGGTGTGAAACGTGTGGTATCCCATTATGTGCTGTCGACTGCTTCAATGACTACCACAGTCTAGAAAACTTCTAAGTGTGCTGCAAAGTGTGTACAGCGTGTGCGAGTGTGTAAATATGTAAACATATAAGCAGTTAGCGTGTGCGTGTGTGTAAATATATACAAATATAAGCAGAACATACAATATAATAGACTGTAATGACATATTATATTGTCGTAATTGAAAACAGATGTGTGCGCCTGTGTATACTCAAATATGCAACAATTATTGATACAAAATATGTTCAAACATTATTTGAAACAAATTTAGTGCAAAATAAATGGATAAAATGCGCCTAGACATTGTAAATAAATAGCGCGAAAATATATTTGTGGCAACTCTGGCTGTTGCGGGACGCCGCGCAACACCTCTCGGGCGTCTACTGCATGAGCGAACATGCAGAGTGTGACGTCATCGATGAACTTTACGGCTCTATTGCAACAAAAGTAAGTACAATAGAATTTTTTTTTATTTTTCCCGTGATCAGTGAACGAAACTTAACAGATTAGCAAAAAAAAAAAATTTTTTTTTTTTTCAAAATGACATGCGCCTGTGCGGATAGCAGTATATTAGACCCCGAGCATGTTAAGGGTTAAACTCCAACATTATGAAATCTGTGGCCTTGCCCTGAACTATATCTGATCCTATCTTAGTGACAGATACCAATATGTGGCCATCAATGACGTAACCTCTCCAACTCTACCACTAACTGTAGGGGTGCCACAGGGCAGTATCCTAGTATCCTAGGACCTCTCCTATTTCTTATATACGTCAATGATCTGCCTAATGTCTCTAACATGTTTAAACCAATTTTGTTTCCTGATGATACTACTCTCATCTACTCTGACCCCAACCCATTCATATTAAATAATGTTGTAAACAATGAACTAAAAAAAGTCCACTTATGAATGTCAATTAACAAACTAACACTAACATAGAAAAGACCTACTACATCTTATTTGGAAGCAAATCAACAAATGAAATTCAGCTTCAGATAGATAATGTAAACATTAGCAATAAAAATGATGGAAAGTTCCTTGGCCTATACAGTACCTAGACAAGAGACTCAACTTCAGCACCAACATTCAACACACAGCTAAAAAAAGGTTTCTAAAACAGTTGGTATACTCTCAAGATCAGATATATGTACCTTACT
>WNGS01047902.1:0-13068 GCA_020271785.1 Procambarus virginalis | reverse complement strand
GCGGGAGTCGAACGAAAGCACCAGAGCTGAGACGCAACCCAGTATGGTGCAAAGCATCAAGACAGCGAAGAGTAGAAGGAGAAGCAGAAGAGTAAGCAGGGCAACCATAATCGAGTTTAGACAGGACGAGAGAGGAGTGCAAATATAGGAGCGTGCGTCTATCCGCTCCCCAAGAAGTATGGGACAAAACCTTAAGGAGGTTAAGGGCCTTAGAGCACTCAACTCGGAGGCAAGAGATATGGGCTGACCAAGACAAACGAGTGTCAAAGACTAACCCCAAGAGCTTTGCGGAATCCCTGTACACAATGGGATGACCATAAAGCGACAAAGAGGGACGAAGAACAACATGCTTCCGAGTAAAGGTCATAGCACAAGTCTTAGATGCAGAGAACTTGAAGCCATGATCGGTGGCCCACGACGACACGGCATCAATCGCAAGTTGAAGCCGCCGTTGAAGGAGAGGTGAATCATCACCCTGACAGCAAAGGGTAAGATCATCAACATACAGAGCAGAGAAGACACCAGAAGGAAGAGAAGAAAGAAGACCGTTGAGGGCAACTAGAAAAAGAGTAGTGCTCAGAACACTACCCTGGGGTACACCCTCATACTGCCGAAAAGGGGCAGAGAGAGCAGTACCAAGCCGCACACGAAAGGAACGACGAGAGAGGAAGCTCTGGAGGAAGAGAGGGAGGTTCCCACGAAGGCCAAAAGAATGAAGTTGAGACAGAATGTGATACCGCCAGGTAGTGTCGTAAGCCTTTTCTAGGTCAAAAAGGACGGCAACAACGGAAGTCTTCGCAGCAAAAGCAGTACGAATATAGACCTCCAAGTTTACCAGGACATCCGTTGTGCTGCGGCACTTGCGAAAACCAAATTGAGAAGGAGAGAGGTGGTTATAGTGTTCTAAGAACCACATCAAACGAACGTTAACCATACGTTCAAAGAGCTTGCAGACACAACTCGTGAGGGCAATAGGGCGGAAGTCCTTGGGGGATGACCCGAGAGACCCTGGTTTCCGAACAGGGAGGACAACAGCATCGAGCCAGTCTTCAGGGACTGACGACGACTCCCAGACCCGATTGTACAGACTCAGTAAATACTGAGACGTGCACGGAGGGAGATGGCGGAGCATTTCATAATGAATGCCATCAGAGCCCGCTGCCGTAGAACCACAAAGGGCTAGGGCAGATTGAAGTTCAGAGAGAGAGAAGGGATCATTATAGGGAAGGTGGAGAAAAGTACAGAAATTTAAAGGACGAGACTCAAGGAGAGGCTTACGAAGAAGGAAGGATTGGGGGAGATGAGAACCAGAACTAACAGAGGAGAAATGGGAACCCAGTTCGGTCGCAACCTGCAACGGGTCCGCCACAAGAGCACCATGGAGGCGAAGGACGGGGAGACATCGGGAACGAACTTACCCGCAATCTTGCGGATACGCTTCCAGACCAGCGGAAGAGGAGTTTCGGAAGTAACGGTAGAGACATAAGTCGCCCAGCAAGCACGTTTAGCCGCACGGATGGTCCTACGGGCCACCGCACTCGCCTTCCGAAACAAAAGAAAAGACTCAACCGTCTGCCGGCGGCGATGTCTCTTCCAGGCTGCACGCTTACAGCGGACAGCCCGAGCACAGTCCAAATTCCACCAGGGAACGCACTTTCGCGTTCCCCGAGAGGAAGAGCGAGGAATAGAGTGCAGGGCAGCGTCAAAGATAGTGTCATGAAAAAGAAGGAGGGCGCGAGGGAGAGGTAAAACGGAGAGGTCGGAAATAGTAGCACGGAGAGTAAAAAGGCGCCAGTCAGCCTCGGCAAACCGCCACCGAGGGAAGGAGAGAGGAGGGCGAAAGGAGAAAAAAGTGACAAGGATAGGAAAATGGTCACTGCCATGGAGGTCATCAAGGACTCGCCACCCGAAATCTAAGGAAAGGGATGACGAGCACAGAGAAAGATCGAGACAAGAAAGGGAGCGAGTCCGAGAGTCCAAATGAGTGGGCTCACCAGAATTAAGAAGGGATAGGGAAGAAGAGAGGATGAAAGGTTCAAGTAGGCGACCCCGGGTGTTTGTCAGCACATCACCCCAAAGGGCATGACGACAATTGAAATCACCCAGCAGGAGCACAGGCTCCGGCAAGGAGTCTAGGAGGTGTTTAAGATCGGGAAGAGAAAGTGGGACAGTGGGGGGAAGATAAATGGAACAAACCGTGTACCATCTACGCACAAAGACACGGGCGGCAGAACAGTGGAGAGGCGAGGAAAAAAGTAAGGGGACAAAGGGAACATCGGAACGAATCAAGAGAGCAGAAGAATTATGGACCCCAGCGACAGCTGGGGGAGGGGAGAGAAAAGAATAGCCACGGAAGCGACCAGAACGAGAACCAAGCATCGGCTCCTGGAGACAGACACAAAGGGGCGAAAACTGTGAGATGAGAAGTTGAAGGTCAAGGAAATTGGCGTAAAATCCACGGATGTTCCACTGAAGAAAAGACATCACTAAAGAGAGAGAGGAGAGCAACAGAGAGCAAAGAAACAAAGGTGAAGAAGGAACACAGCACGCTAAAAAAGCACAGAGTCAGGATCAGGGTCAGCAAAGTCAGGATTAGGGGGCATGGGTAAACTGAGTAAAGAAGGAGGGCAAGAAGCGGAGGACGGACCAGAGGTGGACGAGCAGGGCCTGGAGGAGAAGGAAGGGGAGGAGGGGGAGCAGAAAGAGGGGAGCGCACCTCAGCAAGGGCAGTAACCGAGATGGAACTGGGGGCTAAAGAAACCCCCACAGTAGGAACAGGGGGCACCACCACCGAAGCGGGAGGGGAAGGAACGATAGAAGCAGAGATAGGGGGCGAAGAAGAAAGCGAAGCTTTCTTACCGACAGGGGAGGAGGAAGGAGAGGAGCCAGGTTTCCGCTTCTGACTCAAAGAAACAGGCGTCCCAGCAGCAACGTACTGGGCAACAGACTCCAGAGTCTCGATAGGAGAAGAAGAGCGAGAGCGAACAACACAACCATCAGGAGAGCGATGGACGTCGGCCCGCACAGTCAGGCGGCGTGGAGAGCCAAGAGACGGAGGAGAAGGACTAGTAGGAGAGGAAATAGAAGACACAGGAGATGTGACAGACTGGGTAGAATGAAGGGGAGCCCTAGACAGAGAACCAGGAGGGGGACCCTTCGGGACAGAACTGAGGGAAACAGGGGAGGCGGTGGTGGGCGTGTCTGGGTCTAAGGCTCGGAAACGGTTGTGAGACTGAGGAAGGCGGGAAGGACGAGGAGAGGAAGAGCGCACCACTCGAGCATAGGAGACACCAGCGAAAGAGGGGAGACGATGAACTTGGCGCCGAGCCTCAGGAAAAGACAAACGGTCCCGGTGCTTCAAGTTGAGGACAGCCGCCTCAAGTTTGTAACGAACACACGCACGGGAGAAGGTAGGGTGGGCCTCACCGCAATTGAGGCAGCGGGCCTGGGGAGAAGTGCACTCCAACTTAGAGTGACCCTCGCTTCCACACAGGGGACAGAGAGAGACAGGACTAGAGCACCTGAGGGTACCATGCCCAAACTTCCAGCACTTACCGCAGAGCCGAGGAGATGGAATATACTCCTGAACGGAGCACCTGGCACCAGCGAGAATAACAGAGGATGGAAGGGTCCTACCATCAAAGGTAACCTTCACAACCCGAAGAGGCAGACGGCGATGACCACGAGGGGGACGAATAAATGTATCCACTTGGAGGACAGAATGACCTTGGGCCTCGAGGACATGTTTGATATCCTCGTGGCAGTCCCTAAGATCCCTAACACCGGTCGCAACATGGTGCGGGAGGAGAACAGTGCCCACACTGGCATTCAACCGGGCGTTCTTCGAGACCCGAACAGGGGTTTCACCA
Organism: Procambarus virginalis; assembly: GCA_020271785.1. Classification (NCBI taxonomy): domain Eukaryota; kingdom Metazoa; phylum Arthropoda; class Malacostraca; order Decapoda; family Cambaridae; genus Procambarus; species Procambarus virginalis. The sequence goes on along the minus strand of WNGS01047902.1, from coordinate 9,199 downwards.
AGGCAGGATAAGGCGGCCAAGCGAGTGGCCGCATCCTGAGAAGGAGCAGCAACGACACGGGTACCAAGACGAGTGGGGTTGAAGGTGACAGAGGCATCCACGGAATCGACAAGATGCCTATGAAGGGAAAAATCGTCAGGAGGAGTTGAGTCCAAGGGTTGGAGGTCAAAATACTTAGTCCATGTAGCAGGACCAAACAAAGCATGGAACGAAGTAGGATGGGAAGGAAGCATACGAGAGCGGCCGTGGTGGGGACGGCGATGAGAACCCGTAGAGAGAGACGGGTCGAAAGGCGCAGTAGTCGCAAGAAGAGATGGAGCCGTGCAAGGGGACGAGACGGTCACCACAGCAGGCTTGGAGCTCGACCCAACCACAGAGGAGGGAGGGGAGCAGGGAGGAAGAGTCCGGTCTGGGCCTAAACCGGGCTCTGCAGTGGAGGCTACAGATCCCGGTCTTCCAGGACGGTCCGACTCAGGGGCCTGGTCGCCCACCCCATGAGCCTGGTTAGAAGTAGTCAAGTCGTCATCCATATAGCAAACTAATAAAAGGGATGGGACCCGGAACCAAGGGATACCACCTACCAGGGCAGCCAGGGAGGCCGAGCGCGGGCCAGTGCAGGAAGGGTGTGTCGTCCCCAGCGGTGCTCCCCCTTTTCAACAGGGGAGTCCTACTACTTCGTGCATTCTCCCACACTGGTGCTAAGACCCCAGTCCCCCTATCGCCCTAGCCTGGACACCCAACCATCCACTCAGGGCGGCCTCTCACAGGCGACCCCTCCAGCGGGTGGTCCGATGGCTCACAAGGCCCCTACATGGTGCCCTTCAGCACGTACACCACCCAAAGAGGGGGCAGGAGAGGGGGCACAGGCAATCCACACGGTCCCAGGGAGGTGTACGTGAGCCCCTCACCACGGCAAGGAGGCACCACGGAGGGGACACTCGTCTGAATTACTCCTTGTAGAGTCCATAGGGTTGACTGTATCCCCATAACCCTCTGCTGCCCCTTGCTCTGCCTCCCGGTCACCTGCAGGTGCTGCTATCCCTTCATTATTAGGATGGATATCACTAGTTGCCCCACCCCCACCTGAAGGGTCTTCAAAATTCCCTGTGAACCTTGGCATGAGCTGATCGGCATGCCTTTTCCAATTAATGTTCCCAAAACTCTGCACTTGCACAGTGAAGTTCCTGCGGCCCAGGACTTCCCTAATTTTCCCTTCCACCCAGGGCTTTCCACTTCCAAAATTCCTTGCATATACTGCATCCCCCTCATTAAACAACAATTCCTCTCCCTGAGCCAACTGACTGGCCAAGCTAGTTACCGATTTCTCTTTATTGGGATCTGTCTTTACTGCTTCCATGTGCACTTTAAAGTGTCTATTAAACAGTAATTCAGAAGGAGATTTACCAGTAGTAGAATGAACAGTTTTTCTTTGATTATATAAAAATCTACAAAGCCTTGTATTAATAGTACCTTCCGTAAACCGCTTTAACCCTTCTTTCAAGGATCTCACTGCTCTCTCTGCTAGACCATTTGAAGAAGGATTATAGGGGGCAGGTGTTACATGTTTAATACCATTTTTTCTAAAAAAAATCCTCCATTTCCACAGAAACAAAATAAGGAGCATTGTCTGAGACAATTATGTCTGGCAATCCAAAATTACAAAATGTTTTCCTTAGTAATTCACAAGTTACAGATGATGTGGTGGAATTACACACATGCACATCCAGAAATTTGGTGTATGAATCCACCACCACTAGGTAATATTTATTATCCATAGGTCCCGCATAATCTACATGAAGTCTAGACCAGGGTTTTCCAGTGCATGGCCAAGAAAGTACTGGGGCCTGGGGTTTCTGATAATTCTTAAAGCAAATATGACAATTTTTTGTTACCTCAGCAATATCCTGGTCTATTTTTGGCCACCAAACCCAACTTCTAGCTTCTGCTTTCATAGCATTTATGCCATTATGGCCTACATGCAGCTGTTCCAAAATCTTACATCTCAGTTCCCCAGGCACCACCACTCTATTCCTATACAAAAGTACATCCTGGTGAATACTAAGGTCAGCCTTCACTGCAGCATACTCTGACAATAACAAATTATCATTCCAACCATATTTGACATATTTCAACAACAGACTTAATTTGGGATCTCTACCAGTTGCCTTCCTAATAGTCTGGAATGAAATATCCTCAAAAGACATAGCTTCCACCAGGTTAACATACTCCACTGGAATACTGGAATTTAATTCTTCTGTCACAGGCAATCTACTTAATGCATCAGCTACTACATTATCCTTGCCTGGCTTAAACTCTAAATCATACTCAAACTGTGAGAGTAGTAATGCCCATCTTTGAATTCTAGCATTGGCATTAACTGGAATTTGCTTACCTCTGCCAAACAATCCTAGCAGGGGTTTATGATCTGTTCTAGCAAGAAATTTCCTCCCCAGCAGAAAATACCTCAGTTTCTTTACAGCATATACCAAAGCTAAAGCTTCTTTATCTAACTGAGAATAATTCTGTTCCGCAGGAGATAATTTCTTGCTAGCAAAATATACTACTTTATCCTGACCATCTACTTCCTGTAATAATACACAACCCACTCCTACTGGGGAAGCATCTACCTCCAGTTTTAATGGAGTCTACCTGTAAAATTAGTGAGCACTGGAGAATTGATCAATTCCTGCTTAATATTCCTGAATGCATTTTCCTCTCTTGCTGCCCACTTAAATCTAGCCCCTTTTTTCAACAATTCATACAAGGGTGCTAATTTTGTTGAAAAGTTCTTCACAAACTTACAAAAATATGTAACCATCCCAACAAAAGACTGTACTTCCCCAACTGATGTTGGGGCTGGGGCATCTATTATAGCAGCTACATTTTTGTGAGAAGGAGTAAAGCCCTTACCTGAAATATGGTACCCCAGGTATTCAATGGCCTTGGTCTTCAACGTTGTTTTTCCCTTATTAATCTTCACATTGTGCTTTTGCAAAAGATTCAAAACTTGTTCTAATCTAGCATCATGCACTTCCTCATTCTCTCCACATACAATAATGTCATCTAAAAAACTAGCCACACCTTCAATGTTAACTAACAACTGGGACATGAATCTCTGAAAAATTGCTGGAGACGAGGAGAGTCCAAAAGGAAGTCTTTTATACTTAAATAACCCCTTGTGGGTATTAATCACTAACAATTTCTGGCTCTCCTCCTCTACAGGAATTTGCAAGTAAGCATCCTTCAGGTCAATCTTAGAAAAAATTGCTCCTTTGCAGACCACTGACAATAACTCATCTATCTTAGGTAAAGGATACTTCTCACAGTGTATGCGGTTGTTCAGTTCCTTGAAGTCTGCACAGATTCTCAAAGATTTCCGATCTGCCTTCAACACTGGTACAATTGGGGCTGCCCACTCACTATGTGTAATTGGCTCTAAGATGCCTTCTGCCACATGCTTTTCCAGGGCTGATTCTACCAATTGCTTGTAATGAAACGGCACTGTTCTTGCCTTGAAAAATTTAGGTGAAGCCCCACTTTTCAGGTGAATTTTTGCAACCATGCTATTAATTGGCTTATCTGCCTCCACTGAATATTTATCTAACATTTGTTCGGCACTTTTAATTGTTTTAACTATCGACAATTCATCTAGGCCCGCCAAGAAAATTCCCACTTTTTCCATGAGATCCTTACCACATAGGCTAGGATTATGTGAATCCACTACATAAAAATCCTGGACAATTTTTTTCCATTATAACCTACTTTTGCCGACACCTTGCCATAGACCTTAATCGGTACATTATCATAAGCACTTAAAGATTTTTTACCTGGTTTTACATTCAATTGCAAGGTATCTGCCCAATCTCTAGACAATGTTGACACTGCCGCACCAGTGTCCAGTTCCAAGGGAACTAACTTCCCATTAATTACAAAATTCACCACTTGTGACTTCACTGAACATACCTTTTCTTTCACCGAATATAGTCGGTTTTCCTCACCTGCAGCTTCTTCAGACGGTTTACCTTCCTCTACCGCCTTGACTACAGTACCACTACCTCTTCTTCCTGCATTACCTGGTCGTCTCCTCTCCCAGGCCTTGTTGTTCCTGTTCAGAAATTCCCTACACACTCTCTGCAAGTGTCCCTCCTTGTTACAAAAGTTGCATATATATGCACGAAACTTGCACTTGCTACTTATGTGCCTGTATCCACAGTGTTTGCATCTGGTCTGGCCCTGTACGACCATAATTTCCTGAGTAGAAGTCTTACTTCCAAAAGCCCTTTCCAGGTTCAATATCTTCTCGAGCACTGTCCATGAAGTCATCGATTGTAGATCCAAATTTTCTGCCACCAGGTTAGGGAAATAATTCTCCTTTTCCACTGCCATGAACAACTGGTCCCTAACCCTACCGTCCAACTGTGCTCCGAAGTTGCACAGGTTAGCCAAAGCCTTCAAATCCGCAAATAAATCCTGTACGGATTCGTGCTGCTTTTTCGTCCTCTTCTGGAAATCCATCAAACTCCTGTGATATGATGGTTTCACCACATACTGACGTTTAAGCAGAGCAATCAGGTCTACATAGGTCTTCGTGTGCGGTAGCTCCAGTGCACACAAATTTCCGAGAACACTATATGCTTCCAAGCCCAGTGAAACTAAGAGTACCGCTTTCTTGTTGGCGTCCTCCTTAATCTCCCGGCACTGAAAGTGTGCTTCCAGCAGGCTGAGCCACAGGTCCATCGAGATCTTGGCAGTGTTTAACGGCTCCATTGACATGAGCGGCGTAGTCATTGTCACGGTGGTAGCACACTGTACTGTTGTATGCGAAGCGTCCACTCGTCCACACGACGTACCCTGCTCTCTCTTGATCCTCACACCACGTCTCGTACCCAGGCTCTCTGCCGGAGATGTTTAATCCTCGTCGCCACTGTTATGGTTGTGGTCAGAGAAACAATCTTCGTCCTCATGGTTTTATTCTTCTTCTTCTTGAGAATAAGCGCAGTTTGCATGAAGGGGTAACCCTCCGATGATTGCACCAGGACAGACGTAAGGAGATGCGTTGACGGTTAAGATGAGAAGAAAGTCAAAAGCGGTAGACGTGATGGGCCGTAGAGAGAGGAGAGGCGGCGAAAACAGAGTCGAATGTCAGAGGGAGACACCCCACACCGGGGGGCGGGGCGTCGTGGTCACGGTGGCAGCTGACCCACGCACGGTGTAGCAGTGTGCGCAAGACGGGAACTAATATTTCTCCGGAAAATTGCATATCGGAAAGCGCAAGCAGTACGCTTCCCAAAACACCCACTCGTCATCGGGCAGCCGGCCACCAGGCAGCGCCCTCGGCTGAGACATCCTATCCGGCACCCGATACACAAACTCCTTCACCCGCGACACCCAGAGAGTGGACGAGCACCACGGGATCGGAAGCACCCGGGCATCTCGATAAGGGCCCAACTCCGGACCCTCACAGGGCACGACCCCAGCAGACGGGACCAGACAATCCCCAGACCGGAGCAAGGAAGGAGGGGGATACAGCAGGGGATGCAGGTGCGTCACCGACCCCACCACCGGGCACAGGACCCGAGGCCCCCCGGCGCACATGTTTCCGCAACATCACGACGAGGTCCCGATCATCAGGGACAACCCCCCACTGCGGAGATCCAACAGCAGGAGACGCAGGAGGAGAGGCACAGGTAGAAACTTCGGAGGCCCACACAGCACCAACATCCTCGGTGGGGGGCGCCAGATCACCATACTCCCCCTCCTTTTCCCAAGGCACACCACGAAGGGGAGACACACTCCGAGCCCGCCGCGAACGCTTCGAGACAGGTCGCACCACACCACTCCCAGCAGGCCGCTCCGCAGGCACGGCCACCATCTTCACATCCACACAGGCCACACCAGCACCGTCCGAAGAGTCCACAGAGGCCACATCACCCACACTGTCCACATCATCCTGGGACACAGCCTCAGAACACCGACGCGCACGCTTCTGCACAGGGATGGAAAGAGCAGAACTACAGTCGTCAACACACACAGACACGGCAGGCACCTCACCTTGCTGAAGCACCCCCTCCAACACAGCAGAACTCGCGTCCCCGGGAGCCGGTATCACATCCACAGGTGGGGGCGGGACATGGATCTCCACCGGGACATCCTGCACAACATGCAGCTCAGGCGACGGCCCGACACCCACACACACCGGCTCAACAGCCCCAGGGGCCACAGCAGGCACCAGATGTGTCGCACAGGCCGTAGAACTCGCCTCAACAGGGGGAGCAGCAGACAGGCAAGCAGGCGCCTCAGGCACAGCACCCACTCCATCCTCAGAACCATCCGAACGCAACAGGGGCGGAAAATCCTCCGCACGAAAAACATGCACCCGACCAGTTGCTCCCACGTCGCACGCTGCAGCCAGATGACCCTCGTGACCACACCGATAACAGGTGCGCAGTTGACCCCGATACTGGCAGCGGAGCGTGTACCCCAACACGGACATCGACGACGGTACACTACACTTCAGCGACATTGTCAGGGTGCGGGAGCCGTCAAGCATACCAACACAGTGCCCGGCAACGACTTTGTTCCAACGAACACTTAACACTGTCCCAAACCGTTCGAAACAGGATACCTTACCTTACCTTGAGGATACCTTGAGGTGCTTCCGGGGCTTATCGTCCCCGCGGCCCGGTCATCGACCAGGCCTCCTGGTTGCTGGACTGATCAACCAGGCTGTTGGACGCGGCTGCTCGCAGCCTGACGTATGAGTCACAGCCTGGTTGATCAGGTATCCTTTGGAGGTGCTTATCCAGTTCTCTCTTGAACACTGTGAGGGGTTTGCCAGTTATGTCCCTTATGTGTAGTGGAAGCGTGTTGAACAGTCTCGGGCCTCTGATGTTGATAGAGTTCTCTCTCAGAGTACCAGTTGCACCTCTGCTTTTCAACGGGGGTATTCTGCACATCCTGCCATGTCTTCTGGTCTCATGTGATGTTATTTCTGTGTGCAGGTTTGGGACCAGCCCCTCTAATATTTTCCACGTGTAAATTATTATGTATCTCTCCCGCCTGCGCTCAAGGGAATACAGATTTAGGCTCTTTAGTCGGTCCCAATAGTTTAGATGTTTTACCGAGTGGATTCTAGCAGTAAAGGATCTCTGCACGCTCTCCAGGTCAGCAATTTCACCCGCAGTGAAAGGGGCTGTCATTGTGCAGCAGTACTCCACTCTAGAGAGCACAAGCGTTTTGAAAAGTGTCATCATCGGTATAGCATCTCTAGTGTGAAAAGTTCTTGTTATCCAACCTGTCATTTTTCTTGCAGTTGTGACGGCTACTTTATTGTGTTCTTTAAAGGTAAGGTCTTCCGACATGAGTACACCCAGATCCTTTACATTGCCTTTTCGTTCTATGTTATGATTTGCCTGAGTTTTGTACGTGGTTTCAGTTTTTATATTTTCATTTTTTCCATAGCGCATGAGCTGGAACTTGTCTTCGTTAAACACCATATTATTTTCTGTAGCCCATAGAAAGACCTGATCTACATCTGACTGGAGGTTCGCCGTGTCCTCTATGTTGCCTACTCTCATGAAGATCCTAGTGTCATCTGCAAAGGATGATACAGTGCTATAGGTTGTGTTCTTGTCTATGTCCGATATAAGGATGAGAAAAAGTACTGGAGCAAGCACAGTACCCTGGGGGACTGAGCTCTTAACGGTTGACGGGTTGGATTTTATTTTGTTGACTATTACACATTGGGTTCTGTTGGTCAGGAAATTGTAGATCCATCTGCCACTTTTCCGGTAATTCCTTTTGAGCGCATTTTATGGGCAATAACACCATGGTCACATTTATCAAAAGCTTTTGCAAATCTGTGTAAATTACATCAGCGTTTTGTTTGTCTTCCATAGCATCTAATGCCATATCATAGTGGTCCAGCAACTGCGACAGGCAAGAGCGCCCTGTTCTGAAACCATGTTGTCCGGGGTTATGGAGATGCTGTGATTCCATGTATTTTGTGATCTTACTTCTTAGCACTCTCTCAAAAATTTTTATGATGTGCGATGTTAGTGCTATCGGTCTGTAATTTTTGCCTCTGCCTTATTTCCTCCTTTATGAAGTGGTGCTATCTCTGCTGTTTTTAGTATATCAGGAATAACGCCAGTATCTAGGCTTTGTCTCCACAGAATGTGAAGGGCCTGCGATAGTGGTTTTTTACAGTTCTTGATGAATATGGAGTTCCAAGAATCCGGGCCTGGTGCGGAGTGCATAGGCATACTGTTTATGGCTTCTTCAAAATCCAGTGGGGATAGGGTGACGTCTGATATATGATTTGATGTTGGTATCATATCCATGAAAAATTCATTTGGGTTATCGATCTTTAGTGCGTTTAATGGCTCGCTGAAGACAGAGTCGTATTGCTTCCTCAGTAGCTCGCTCATTTCTTTGTTGTCATCGGTGAAAGTTCCATCTTCCTTTCGCAGGGGCCCGATACTAGATGTGGTTTTTGATCTTGATTTTGCATAGGAGAAAAAATATTTCGGGTTTCTCTCTATTTCACTGATGGCCTTTTGCTCTCTTTCCCTCTCCTGCGTTTTGTATGATTCTTGTAGCTTGAGTTCAATTTTTCCTATTTCGCTACCTAACCTTCTTCGCCGTTCTGAGATAGGGTGCGACTCTCAAGTTGTACGCGATTCGTTTTCTTCGCCTATATAGGGAACGACGTTCTCGTTCCAATCTGCATCTCTTCTCTTTTTTTTAGGGGGATGCGGTTTGTACATATTTCTAGTGCTACTGAGCTTATTTTTTCCAGGCACTGGTTCAGGTTCGCATTTCCTAGCTGTTCTTCCCAGTTTATTTCTGTGAAGTCCTGGTTTATTTGCTCCAGTTTATCTGTTTATTATTGAAGTTGAATTTGCTGAAATCTCCTCCACCGGGAATCTGGACTGGTTTGAAGGTCTATTCCCCATGGTTGTCATAACTTCAATTAAGTTGTGATCTGAGTAACAGGTATTTGTAATCATTAGGTCCTGATCAATTCACATCATTATTAGGAAAATGAGGTGTGTCGCAGCGATTCTCAGCCTTCCTGGTTGGTTCTACTATTTGTGGCTTAGGCCAAAGCCTGTCCACATCCGAGCAGGTCATTTGCATGTGGCCGTTCATTAAGGTACTTCCTGGTATTTTTCTGATATTACTGTTTAGCCAGGTG
>WNGS01047884.1:0-20650 GCA_020271785.1 Procambarus virginalis | reverse complement strand
AAGCACAGAATAAATTGAAGACTTATGTGTGGAGCAGTAATGTCTGCTCGTATTAAGCATGTTAAGTTACAGTACTATAGCCCTCTTAGATGTAACGAAGCACAACACTTAAAGTTTAGTGTTAATTCATCAGATTATGGGAACCTAAGGTTGCTGGACTGAATTCATTGTTAATACGACCAATCTTACTTGGAAGATAATTCATAACGGATTATCCCAACCTATACGTTTCACAGTCTATAGTTCTCTGTTATATGTTCACTTACAGATATGCAAGTTGTCAATTTTGCTTGTGCTAAATGCTTCTTCAAAAACATTCTAAGGTTGCTTAAGGGCAGGAGCGAGAAAGAAGAAGTACCCCAAACAAAACTGATGCAACACGGCAAGTGGAAATTTCATTAGGTAAATTACTAGAATCATAGTTCAGAAAACTTTGATTAATGTGTTGTCTGGTTAAGACTAATTTAAGGTTATCTTGGCAGACCTTATGTGCCAGCTTAATTTGGACCTTTGTCCTCTTAAATTTGCAGTATGGAAGTTTCTCTATGACTTCATCTTCCCGCGAGAATCCTTGGGTGCTAGAATTTTCTAGCTTAATTTTATTAATTTACATAGTGAACTGAGTGTAGTCAATTATTACTATCGAGAGTAGTTCTGGGTCTACTGTTGAGTCAGAGGCTTGGTCACTGTAACTTGCACCGGTTTAGGCTGCTGACCACTGATTGTCCACTGAGATCCATAAAAACATCTCGGCTACTATTAATTGTTCCAGACTCAATCTGGGTTTATTTAGTCAGCTGTTTTCTTCCTTATGTTTGTTGCTGGAGGATAAATTTCAGGTGATAGTTAATTTCTGTTAATATTAATTGTTAGTAGGCATAGGCTTGTTCAGGTTTAAAACTTTACCTGTAAATGGATAGTCTCCTGCAGATTTGAGCAAATTCATGCCCTTGTTTAACTTGACCAGTAATAAACTGCTAGTAGTAGTCTACTCCGTGGCAGGCAGGCAGTCTCCGTGGTGTAGTGGTAAGACACTCGCCTGGCGTTCCGCGAGCGCTATGTCATGGGTTCGTATCCTGGCCGGGGAGGATTTACTGGGCGCAATTCCTTAACTGTAGCCTCTGTTTAACGCAACAGTAAAATGTGTACTTGGATGAAAAAACGATTCTTCGCGGCAGGGGATTGTATTCCAGGGACCTGCCCGAAACGCTTCGCGTACTAGTGGCTGTACAAGAATGTAACAACTCTTGTATATATACTCCTACTAGTAGATTCACATTGGTGAGGCGGTCAGACATTAACTGGTTGTCAGCCAATTTAACTTCATTTTTCTGTAGGAATCTGGCTGTGTACCTTAGACCCTCAACATTTAGGTGAAATGGGATTTGATCTACTACTATGGTCTGAACGGCCTGACATAACCACCTAGGCATACTAGTGGCTGGACTACTGTGTATTCTTGGAGTCCTCTATTTATCATGACCCTGATAGGTTTAATTTGACCTGTGTTACTGGTTTTAATTTAGGTGCCTCTGCCGCTTTCTGTGCAATAAAGGTTTTCTGGAACCCTTGATCGAATAAGCCTCGAATGGCGATCTTGGCCCACTTATTCTTCTGGAGTTCTGAAAGGATGGAGACTTGGATGGTGACTATTTACGTCATAATACATGGTTTTATAAGATAGTAAATAATATTCTGGAGTGCAATTCAATTAATTTAGGTGACGTTAAGCGCACAAGAATATTAAGAGTGGAAGTCAAGTTTATCGTTTTATGTACTGGAACAGCTGATCGAGACTGTATAAATTATTTCCATTAAACGACATATATACTACTAAATGAAAGTAAATCTATTATTAATCACTTATCCTTAATAAAGAATGGTAAATGAGGCTGGATTCATTCTATCCATTAATATGTAGAAATTATTCCCTCCTGTGGGGTGGCTGATGCAACCCCACGGCCATGATTTCTGGCACTGATTGGGCATTCTACACCGCAAATTCTATCATTCGAATATGTATGTACTACTGCTTAGAAGTGTTAGTAAATTATAATACCTAGTACAAGATTACCTCTTATCGTACTAGGGGTTAGTTTCCATATATTTAATTAACCTTAAAAATCTATATGTCAAAAGAAAAGAAGATGTAGCCGTTAATGTGATAACATTTAAAAATATATATCTCTTAAGTTAAATAAATAATACCACCCTATCGCCGGTGTCCGGACACATGAAAACTACCTAGGTATCAGTATCCAGCCAGGCGGGGATCACAGGCTGCACAATACTGATAAATTATGTAATTATTATTATTAACATCTTTATTGACAAAATTAATTACAATTTTGCCTAATCTGAGGATTTCAATTAAGTCCTATTAAAGTGAGGATATGTGCTGGTATTCACTGTCACGCAGGGCAGAGGGTCATACACAAGACAATAGGTCTAAACTGGCATATATATATATCATGGTTACAATCAATGTTTTAATGTATGAATATGTGAAAACAACTTTCTATTGTGCACTGCCACACAGGGGCAGGGATGGGTTCATAAGTGATGCAGCTTGAAAGTAATTTAAATAAAATTGTTCTTCATTCTTTAAAATGAACAAGCAAATTTTGGATAAATTGTTAGAATGTCGTCCAGAACACCTGAGTCAATGAAATAGTTATACAGTTGGTGGTACAATAGGCCAAGAGGTCTAAAATCTTTTACGGTTTCACATTCAACAATATAGTGTTCTAGTGAATGCATTAGAAGTTTATCACAGAGTTTACAATCTGAATATTCTGCCACATCTGGCAGGTTAGTGAAGCTGAGCCACTACCAGAAATTTTGTAATGCACTACTTGTGGTCGATCTCGAACCCATTTATGATGTGACGACTTATAGTGAATTTTGTAACTAGCTCATCAAGATTGTAACTTGCTTAGCTAAATGAATTGTGGGGTTCTGTCCATTCATTTTCTTTCTTTATTATGCACCCCATACCCATCCCGTGGGCGGTGGTGCAAAGGATTACAGAGGCACATAATCGGTTCAGGAACTGAACCCTCTAGTTCGTATAGCTAAGCAAATAATCTTTTGACGCTAGTTACAAAATTATTAATGTTATATATACATGTACATATACATACGTATACATATATACATACACATACATATTTATTCACCCACACAAATACACACATCAGTAATCTTTTGCGTCACAAGTGATTCAACAAGAGGCTCACAACAGTCACTATACAAGGCACTTTACATCTATGAGGAGTCGCACAGTTACTAGTCTTCCTCCACACCCACCCAACTGGGCGGCAGCTTTACAGTCATGTGCTCCACACCCACCCAACTGGGCGGCAGCTTTACAGTCATGTGCTCCACACCCACCCAACTGGGCGGCAGCTTTACAGTCATGTGCTCCACACCCACCCAACTGGTGTCGGGGTTTCACGGTTCTCGTTAGTGAAGGGTTAAAGCAAAGGTTGACTGGATCTCCTTTCCAGGTGGTTGCTCCGACAATATCCCTTACTCACCGTCGTTCTGCGGGTCTTCCCTCGATCCTCTAGGCTCCACTGCTCGCCCCGGAGAGTACCCCAGTCGATCTCACAACCGGCCTTAAATTGCAAGATGAGTGGGGGCACAGATCGTTCCCTCAATCTGTGGCCCGCCCCGACACAGAACTCTTACACAGCCTTTAAGGTCGCCAACTGGTGTTTTTAGGTGTCTAGTAACACTGCAGTGGTGAGGTGTAATTGTGGTAATTGTGGTAAGAGCAAATTCCAGTAATATGGTATCAGGCAGGTCACTCTGCTTTACTTCATTACACGGCCACAAGATAAATGGAGGGGATGATATCAAACACCAAACAGTTTTGGTATTTTACTTAAAAGACAACAAGAAATATACATGCATCAATGTATCAGGAATAATATATGACAACTGCTCAATCCATAGCAGAATATTCTGGAGCGCACCGATATGGTAACACCGGCAGCGTCACGCGTCACCTGTCAGATGTCAGCTAACCGGACCCTCGCGATCGTGAGAAAAGATTAGTACTTGTTTTCTAATTCTATCACGATCCCCGTTTATTTAACTTTTCCACAAAACACTGTATTCAACATTCACATGGCATACTTATGATTTCACTGGCCTCACGATCAATATCTTATTCACTCTGCACTCACAGTGACTTTTCACCGTACCAAAAGATTACTCTATTCTTAATAATATTTACTGTGAATGCACTCGCTTGATCACTGAACTTTTCTTTATATCTATACTTTCTCTCAAAGAGATATCACTGGCAATCACTTCACGTATATGATATTATTCAGTACACAGTCATGTACATAGATAATCAGTAATCAAATTACAGGCATATATATATATAATCATGAAGATCAATACACAGGCATTTATATCAATAGATCATAGAGATCAATACACAGGCATTTATATCAATAAATTCTAGGCTCATAGCCTAACACCAATATCTGGTTTACTACCAATATATATAATAATAATCACAGGAAATTAATAATAGTCACAGTAAATTCTTTGATGAATCCTGGTGCTTGCACACACCACACATAGATATATGTGTAAACAGATACTGTGAGCGCTCTGGGTAGCCTCACCACACACTGTGCTCTCTGTGACTTAGACTCAGGTGAGACTTGCTCACGACATATAAAATATCCTGACAAGAAATATATAGCTAACAAAAGGGATGTCACTCACTCTGACAGGATGACCGATCGCGCGTCCGGCCTCTCGGACGTGTCGTGAAAGACTGATATCGCCAAGGCGCCACCACGGCTGGACCCCATGCCTATGTGACGTCACTTTTTCCAAAGTCGGTTTTCATTGGCTCCCAGTGCCACGTCGCTGACGGTGACCAATTTGGCGCCACTGACGTCACACAGTTTTGGCGGGAGAACAGGCTCGCCAGCGCCATATTGGCTCCCTAAAGGGCCTATCCCACAGGCCAAAATACTATATTTTCGCAAATTTCTCGGCTCATCGAGAATACTGTTCTCTCCCACATATGTTTAATTGATGCCTGCAATGTAGAGAACGCTCGGGAATAGTGGACATGACTCTTACAGCAGGCGTGGGAGAATTAGAAAGGGGGGAACACCGTCACACTGGGCAGCAGCTTTACAGTCATGTGCTCCACACCCACTCAACTGGGTGGCAGCTTTACAGTCATGTGCTCCACACCCACCCAACTGGGCGGCAGCTTTACAGTCATGTGCTCCACACCCACCCAACTGGGCGGCAGCTTTACAGTCATGTGCTCCACACCCACCCAACGTGGCGGCAGCTTTACAGTCATGTGCTGCACACCCACCCAACTGGGCCGCAGCTTACAGTCATGTGCTCCACACCCACCCAACTGGGCGGCAGCTTTACAGTCATGTGCTCCACACCCACCCAACTGGCGACAGCTTTACAGCCATGTGCTCCACACACACCCAACTGGGCGGCAGCTTTGCAGTCATGTGCTCCACACTCACCCAACTGGGCAGCAGCTTTACAGTCATGTTTATTTATTTATTTATTTATATACAAGAAGGTACATTGGGTTTGTGAGAATACATTGAATAGGACAGTATTTACAATCTTGTAAAGCCACTAGCACGCGCAGCGTTTCGGGCAGGTCCTTAATCTAACAGATAATTTTAAGTAGGTAAGTTCTATCAGAATTGATAAATGATAACAAATATATTGCAAGAGAAAAATGAGATGAGAGAGCTTTGTAAGTATATTAAAGCACATTGTTATATTAAAGCTCTGATTGATTACATTGACAGCTTGATTGGTAATTTAAAAGATTAATAGACACCATACAGCAGATTGACAGCACATATAAGACAGCAATGATCACTAAGGTAAAGATGTTCAAATTGGGTACATAAAGATTGGGAGACTGGGTAGCAATAGATACAGATAAACAAGATTAATAAACACAATACAGCAGATTGGCAGCACATATAAGAAGACAGCAATGATCACAATGGTAAAGATGTTCAAATTGGGAACATAAAGGTTGGGAGATTGGGTAGCAACAGATACAGTGCAATTTTAAGGCAAAAGGTGAAAAACTATGAAGATGAAATTAGGTACTTTTTAGTATTGATTTTGAATGATGTAAAAGTTGGACAGCTTTTCAATTCAATAGGGAGTGAGTTCCATAAACTGGGTCCCTTTATTTGCATAGAGTGTTTGCACAGATTAAGTTTAACTCTGGAGATATCAAAGAGATATTTATTTCTGGTGTGGTGATAATGGGTCCTATTACATCTGTCCAGAAAGAGTTTCAGAGCAGGATTTGCATTTAAGAACAGGGTTTTGTAAATGTAGTTGACACAAGAGAATTTATGGAGTGAGATTATATTTAGCATGTTTAGGGAGTTAAACAAGGGGGCTGAGTGTTGTCTGAAAGCAGAATTTGATATTATTCTAATAGCAGATTTTTGCTGGGTGATGATGGACTTGAGATGGTTTGCAGTGGTTGAACCCCATGCACAGATACCATAGTTGAGATAGGGATAGATTAGTGCATAATATAGAGAGATGAGAGCAGAGTTAGGTACATAGTATCTGATTTTGGAGAGTATACCAACTGTTTTAGAGACTTTCATAGTTATGTGTTGTATGTGAGTACTGAAGTTGAGTCTCTTGTCTAAGAATAGGCCAAGAAATTTTCCATCATTTTTATTGCTAATGTTTACATTGTCTATCTGAAGCTGAATTGCATTTGTAGATTTGCTTCCAAATAAGATGTAGTAGGTCTTTTCTATATTAAGTGTTAGTTTGTTGGTTGACATCCATAAGTGGACTTTTTTAGTTCATTATTAACAACATTATTTAGTGTATGTGGGTTGGGGTTAGAGTAGATGAGGGTAGTATCATCAGCAAACAAAATAGGTTTCAGAATGTTAGAGACATTAGGCAGATCATTGATGTATATAAGAAATAGAAGAGGTCCCAAGATGCTGCCCTGTGGCACTCCAACGGTTATTGGTAGAGTGGGAGAGGTTATTTTATTGATGGATACACATTGGTGTCTGTCACTAAGATAGGATTGTATATAGTCCAGTGCATGGCCTCGGATTCCATAATGATGGAGTTTACGTAAGAGGTAATTGTGATTAACAGTATTGTGGTGTCTGGTGTATAGCTGAGATAGTCTTGGTAGTAAGGTTGATGTAAAGTCATTCCTGGTTACTGACTTTAATAATAATAAACGATTACATGACTATGGCTCCCAAGCTTGGCAGGCGTCCTGTGCGCTCTTGTTTACGTCTTCTAGTCTAGTCTCGTGGCGTCCAGCCGCCGCACATAGAAAACGGATGGTACCATTTTCTGTGAACATGACATCCCTCCTTTTCTTTAAAAAGAATGAATACAGGATGTCTACCATGCTTGTAGCACAAAGCAAAGTTATTGACACAAAGTAAGTTATTAACATATCAAGAGATATTGCATACATTTAACATTAATTAAACACACAAAGAATTTAAACAATCTTTACCACAAAGGATTTCAATGTTAAAAATACATATGCAATGTTAAACAAACATGAAAGAAACTGTAATACAAAGTTACAAAATATTGAATGAGAGATCTGCATTATTCAAACAATATTAAATTTAGTTCAGCATAACAAGTAAATACTTTGCATTACATAGGAACACAATTAATCATCATATCGTGTAGGGCGTTTAACATGTCGTTTTGGACGAGAGTCCTTAAGTACAAGAATATCCCTCGATGAATTGTTTATCGAGTTATAACTCATTTTTTCTTTTTGTTTTGCACGACTTTGCACTTCATCATTTTCTACACTAGTTGGAATCACTTTGAAATAAGCCATATTACGTGTTATACTATGATCTCTATTACTCGCTGTTACCATAGTTCCTTTTACACTAATCACTTTATATGGTTTTGTATCATACGGCATATCTAGCTTTCCCTCTTTTTTCTTTTTAACGAGAACAGTATCTCCAACCTTTATGAATTGTTCCTTTGCACGTTGATCATGAGCAATTTTCATTTTGCCCTTGGCTAGTGCATCCTTCTGAGCGAGACGTTTATCCGTTACCTTGGCTGGCATGACAGGTAGTGCGATCCTCATAGGACGTCCAAATAAAAGTTCGCCAGGCGACTTGCCCAGTGTTCCATGCGGTGTTGCACGGTAGTTCCTGAGAAAAGCATACATAGCTTGTTTCCAGGATCGTCCTTCGGCATGAGCACAGCGTACAGCTTTCATGAGAGGTTGCATGAATCTCTCGACTTCTCCATTTGCTTGAGGATGTAGTGGCATCACACGGCGGTGTTTGAATCCAATATGCTCAGCAAAGTTGACAAAGTCTTGTCCATTAAATGGCGGTCCATTGTCCGTCTTGACAACTTCAGGAATGCCAAAGTTTGAAAAGATCTTGTCGAGTTTCGGGATGACAGCCTTTGCAGATGTGGAAGTGATGATTTCTACTTCTGGATAACGTGAGTGATCATCAATGACTACCATCAAGTACTCTCCAGTTGGTAGCGGTCCACAGAAGTCCATCGATACTTCCATCCATGGTGCAGCAGGTAGTGGTGAAGGTTGTAGAGGTGTTGGTCTTGAAGTATCCACTGCAGCTTGGCAAGGGACACAGGCATCATGCATGTCCTTAGCTTGACGATCAATGCCAGGAAACCACACCTTTTCTCGTAGCAGCTGTTTGGTCCTTACAAGACCTTGGTGTCCTTGATGTGCAAGCTTCAGAGCACGTTGCTGGAGAACAGCTGGAATGACGATACGAGTACCTCGCAGCACGGTGTCGCGTTGTTGCGTAACACTTAATTCTGTCTGGATGCGTTCAAGTGCTTTGAATGCATCTTGGTCAACTCCTGAGGGTGGGATGCGTGGAAACTTTTTCTTAGTCAATGCATCCACTGTTGCTTGCAGAGTTGGGTCCTCTAGGGTTGCAGTACGTATTTCATCAAGAGTGAGAGCCTTAGGGACTGCATCACAGGTTACAGAGTGTACATATTCCTCGGCAACTTGCTGATGCTTGGTGATGGTGAAACTGTTGGCAGGATGTCGACTGATGTAATCAGCGGGATTGCCTGCACCTGGCTTGTATTTCACCGTAAAGTTGTATGGTTGCAGACGAAGAGCCCATCTCTCAATGCGAGCTGGTGGTTTGGACTTTGGATTATTGAAGATGGTCTCCAACGGTTTGTGGTCAGTGACTATCGTGGTAAAGGGTGCANTTACACACACGCACACGCTAACGTTATATGTTTACATATTTACACACTCGCACACGCTGTACACACTTTGAGCACACTTAGAAGTTTTTTAGACTGTGGTAGTCATTGAAGCACTTGACAGCACATAATGGGATACCACAGTTTCACACCATGTTTGTACAAGCTTCCGTTTCTGTCTCTACGTGTCGTTGTTTACACCAAGCAATCACGTTGGCCTATTGCATGCTTCCCAGCTGGTGGCAAATACTCGAGTCTGTGAGCTAGGAAGCCTTCAGTGTGAGCGACAGCAGGCATGGAGCACCAGCATGCTGCAACAGTGGTTATGATGGGCCGCTGAATCCCTGGGACATCTTTTGCAAATTTCCTAATAACTGTATTGGCAGCATCAAATACAAAGTCACGGAAAGTGGGCTTACGTCCAGTCCTCACAAGGTACATGTTGAAACAGTTCAGCATGCTCATGTCCACAAGATGGAAGAACACTTTTTTCGTCCCCTACATGTCTTCCGCACACACTCTGCAGTGCCAATCATCATGTCTGATTTATCAATCAACCGCATGTGATGATATTATAGTCTAAAACACAGTCTGGCTTATATAGTGGTGCGTTTGTTTATGGCTCACTTTCCCACTGTTCACCATTGTTCCATCATGAATTGTTGTCAACAAGTTCACCTCTCGTTGTCTTTCCACCGAACTGACAGAATTTTATCACTTTTCCTTCTCTGACATCATCAACTGCAATGTCGGTGTCAAACACAGGCATATTTCCCTTCGTGTGTGGCTTTACTGTACCAACCAATCCGGTTCTATTTTCTAGCAAGAACCGAGCTAGCAAGGGACTTGTATAGTATTTATCCGTGTATAAAATGTGTCCCTTGTTCATCCACGGAGCCATGAAGGTCTTCACTACACTCCCCGAAAATCCATGTTCGTCGTTACCGGGAATGTCTACATCACTAGCCGAGTACAGAATCATGTGTAACACGTATCCTGTCTCACAATCACAAAGAACAAAAAATTTCAGGCCAAAGCGGTTTCGTTTGAGGGAATGTACTGTTTGAATGGAACACGTCCCTTGAAAAGTACGAGAGATTCATCAACCACCAGCTTCTGTGCTGGTACGTAAAAGTCTCTGAATTTTCCAATAACATCGTTCATGTAGTGCCTCACACGCCACAGTCTATCATCAGCTGTTCGGTTCTGAACACTTCCAAAATGTAGACACCTGAGGAGTATCTGAAACCTGTCTTGTGACATATATTTACCGAATAAAGGTGTTGGCACTGTATGGTCCTTGCTCCAATAGTCACTTATTGCATGTTTGTGACAGTGCTTCATCAACAAACAGAGTGCCAAAAACACGTACATTTCCGCAACTGTGGTATTTTTCCAATGCTGCAGTCGGGAAAATTCTGAGATTTCCCTCTCAATCAGGTAAGCAGCATGCAGGTTCGTTTGGTGTACAATGTATTCCATGAGTGGTTCATCATAGAATGCTGTAAAATATTCCATCTCAGCCATGTCCTCACCTTGATTAGGGAAAAGGTTTGTAATCCCTTTGTAATTAAATTGTAATAATCATTTTCTGCATCCTCGAAAATGCAGGAACATGTTGGCGAGGGGTACATGCCGTTTTGGAACAGGGTGTAGATACTTCCACCCCAAATTATGTCAATTTTCAATTAGGGACAAAACATGCTACAATCTTCAGTGTCCGGAATTCCACGTGAGAGGTACACAACGTTATAGACGGGAAGATCAGTATGACACTACTGGCAATTTTTTAGAAGAAGCAGAAACAGAGCAGAAAATATAAGAGAGAGGAACAGTCAGATGGAACCACCACAGGATTACAGAGGGGAAGGGAGATACCCACAAGTCTGGAATACACATTACCAACAAACACACAGGTACTACACCACACAACACTCGCCCCACTACCGAAACTGGACGAATCACTTCGAAAACAACACACCCTGGACGCAAACACAGTGGCCCCCTTACCAGAGCCTCAGATATTAACACCAAGTAAGGCATCCAGCACTTCCACTACCACGATAACATCATTTTATTTGCCAACATTCAAGGTATAAAAACACGCAAATCCAACAAAGTTCACTTTATAGATGGTCTCCTTCATGAGGCAAATGCAGTGTTTGCAGCCCTAACAGAAACCCACACAAAGGACTACCATGATGGTGAAATATGGATCTCAGAGTACAATCTTTTCAGATGTGATAGGAAACACCGGCTTCAGGGTGGGGTCAGCCTATACATCAAAGACACACTCATCTGTACTGAGCTGCTAAACACCTCAAATGATATGGTGGAAGTGCTGATAATCAAAATAGAGATTATAAATGTAGTTATTGTCCTTGTATATAAGTCACCGGAGGCAAACCCTCAGCAGTTTAAAGACCAACTAATGAAAGTAGAACACTGCTTGGAAAACCTCACAAATCCAGCTCCGAACATCATCCTGCTTGGGGACTTCAACCTACGGCACCTGAAATGGAAGCACCTGGCTAATACAGTAATATCAGAAAGAATACCAGGAAGTAGCCTTAATGAACAGGCACATGCAAATGACCTGCTACGGATGTGCGACAGGTTTGCCTTAAACCAGCAAATAGTAGAACCAACCAGGAAGGAGAACACGCTGGACCTCATTTTCACTAATAATGATGAATTGATCAGGAACATAATGATTACAAATACCTGTTACTCAGATCACAACTTAATTGAAGTTATGACAACCATGGGGAATAGACCTTCAAAACCAGTCCAGATTCCCGGTGGAGGAGATTTCAGCAAATTCAACTTCAATAATAAACAGATAAACTGGGAGCAAATAAACCAGGACTTCACAGAAATAAACTGGGAAGAACAGCTAGGAAATGCGAACCTGAACCAGTGCCTGGAAAAAATAAGCTCAGTAGCACTAGAAATATGTACAAACCGCATCCCCCTAAGAAAAAAGAGGAAGAGATGCAGATTGGAACGAGAACGTCGTTCCCTATATAGGCGAAGAAAACGAATCGCGGTACAACTTGAGAGTCGCACCCTATCTCAGGAACGGCGAAGAAGGTTAGGTAGCGAAATAGGAAAAATTGAACTCAAGCTACAAGAATCATACAAAACGCAGGAGAGGGAAAGAGAGCAAAAGGCCATCAGTGAAATAGAGAGAAACCCGAAATATTTTTTCTCCTATGCAAAATCAAGATCAAAAACCACATCTAGTATCGGGCCCCTGCGAAAGGAAGATGGAACTTTCACCGATGACAACAAAGAAATGAGCGAGCTACTGAGGAAGCAATACGACTCTGTCTTCAGCGAGCCATTAAACGCACTAAAGATCGATAACCCAAATGAATTTTTCATGGATATGATACCAACATCAAATCATATATCAGACGTCACCCTATCCCCACTGGATTTTGAAGAAGCCATAAACAGTATGCCTATGCACTCCGCACCAGGCCCGGATTCTTGGAACTCCATATTCATCAAGAACTGTAAAAAACCACTATCGCAGGCCCTTCACATTCTGTGGAGACAAAGCCTAGATACTGGCGTTATTCCTGATATACTAAAAACAGCAGAGATAGCACCACTTCATAAAGGAGGAAATAAGGCAGAGGCAAAAAATTACAGACCGATAGCACTAACATCGCACATCATAAAAATTTTTGAGAGAGTGCTAAGAAGTAAGATCACAAAATACATGGAATCACAGCATCTCCATAACCCCGGACAACATGGTTTCAGAACAGGGCGCTCTTGCCTGTCGCAGTTGCTGGACCACTATGATATGGCATTAGATGCTATGGAAGACAAACAAAACGCTGATGTAATTTACACAGATTTCGCAAAAGCTTTTGATAAATGTGACCATGGTGTTATTGCCCATAAAATGCGCTCAAAAGGAATTACCGGAAAAGTAGGCAGATGGATCTACAATTTCCTGACCAACAGAACCCAATGTGTAATAGTCAACAAAATAAAATCCAACCCATCAACCGTTAAGAGCTCAGTCCCCCAGGGTACTGTGCTTGCTCCAGTACTTTTTCTCATCCTCATATCGAACATAGACAAGAGCACAACCTATAGCACTGTATCATCCTTTGCAGATGACACTAGGATCTTCATGAGAGTAGGCAACATAGAGGACACGGCGAACCTCCAGTCAGATGTAGATCAGGTCTTTCTATGGGCTACAGAAAATAATATGGTGTTTAACGAAGACAAGTTCCAGCTCATGCGCTATGGAAAAAATGAAAATATAAAAACGGAAACCACGTACAAAACTCAGGCAAATCATAACATAGAACGAAAAGGCAATGTAAAGGATCTCGGTGTATTCATGTCGGAAGACCTTACCTTTAAAGAACACAATAAAGTAGCCGTCACAACTGCAAGAAAAATGACAGGTTGGATAACAAGAACTTTTCACACTAGAGATGCTATACCGATGATGACACTTTTCAAAACGCTTGTGCTCTCTAGAGTGGAGTACTGCTGCACAATGACAGCCCCTTTCACTGCTGGTGAAATTGCTGACCTGGAGAGCGTGCAGAGGTCCTTTACTGCTAGAATCCACTCGGTAAAACATCTAAACTATTGGGACCGACTTAAGAGCCTAAATCTGTATTCCCTTGAGCGCAGGCGGGAGAGATACATAATAATTTACACGTGGAAAATATTAGAGGGGCTGGTCCCAAACCTGCACACAGAAATAACATCACATGAGACCAGAAGACATGGCAGGATGTGCAGAATACCCCCGTTGAAAAGCAGAGGTGCAACTGGCACTCTGAGAGAGAACTCTATCAACATCAGAGGCCCGTGACTGTTCAACACGCTTCCACTACACATAAGGGACATAACTGGCAAACCCCTCACAGTGATCAAGAGAGAACTGGATAAGCACCTCCAAAGGATACCTGATCAACCAGGCTGTGACTCATACGTCAGGCTGCGAGCAGCCGCGTCCAACAGCCTGGTTGATCAGTCCAGCAACCAGGAGGCCTGGTCGATGACCGGGCCGCGGGGACGATAAGCCCCGGAAGCACCTCAAGGTATCAAGGTAAGGTAAGGTATCCCTACATCTGTATCGTCAAAGTGAGGAATATTTGGAATAAAATCGTCACCATCACTTCACTCAAGTACACCAGGCGTCCTGCGAGATGCAGATGAAAGACGGCGAGGAAGCGATGCATACCGGCGACCAGGAGCTGAATACCGTCTGCGAGAAACACGGTGGCTACGTGCACGTGAGGTGGGTGCACGTAAGGTGGGTTCTGGTGAGGTGGATGCACGTGAGGTGGATGCAGGTGAGGTGGGTGCACGTGAGGTGGATGCACGTGAGGTGGGTGCACGTGAGGTGGATGCACGTGAGGTGGATGCACGTGAACATGAGGGTCTTGGTCCCTCATGTGGTGCCATGCGGTAGCGCTTGGCTGGGCGGGATGCTGCTGACGTGACAATTTCTCGCCCAGTTACACCACTGGTACCAGCCACAGGCTCAATAAAACTGTGATCTGAGTCACTAAACCCAGAAAAGGAGTCACCTCCCTCTGACTCGTCACCCTCAAACAGATAATATCCACAGGAACTGTGAGGTCGTGGTAGAATTGGGGTAGAATCTGGGCGAGGAGGCATGGGTGAGCGTAGAGGCCTCGCCTTGGCATGGCGGGAATTCTCACTCTCACTGCTGCTGCTACTATCACCCGACAACTGTGTATAATCCTCGTCGTTGTCTGAATCATCAAACACACTTTCCTCACCTTCAGAAAATAATTCGTGAGCTATTTGCTCTGGGGTGAGGGATTGAGTGGTGCGTGCCCGTGAGGCGTTTGACCGTGCGCTCGCCATGGTGACTCTCGCTAAACTGAGGCCTCCCACACCTTCGGTTCGTGAGCGGGAATTTTTTTCAAAATGGCCGCTGTTTACTATAGCCCGTGGGCAGCGTATGGGAACCCCAGATACCCAGCGGGACATTCAAATCGTGCGTGGTACCCATACACTTTGTATGAAGTGAAGCGCAGTCGACTGGTAAAACGCCTAGCACTTCATATGAAGTGATGCGCACTTTAAGGGTTAATAAAGGAAGGTAAATGAAGCTGGATTCAATTTGATCCATTAATATGTAGAAAGTATTCCCTCCTGTGGGGTGGCTGATGCAACCCCACGGCCATGATTTCTGGCAGGGATCGGCCGTTCTACGCCTTAGATTCTATAATTTGAATATCTATGTACTACTGGTTAGTAGTATTAATAAATTGTAATGCTTAGTACAAGAATTACCTCTTATCGTACTAGGGGTTAGTAATTAAGTGTTGCAAATTTCCAACATAACTCCGGAGCGAGAAATTACAGGCCATAGTTCATGATTCAGTACTTATACCTATTGCTCTTTCTTGAAGTTATATTCATTACTTACATGTTAGTACGTTAGTTAATACTAATAGTAAATAGTAAATAATAGTTCCAATAGTAAAAAAAAGTTCCAAGGGGTTGTCATAGCCATGGGGTGGTAATGGGGATGAGCTCCCATTACCTATAAAAAGCTCCCGTACGGCGTGCGTCTTAAATAGCATCTGACAACCAAGTCCACCTCCTGGCCTGCACGTGTGGTTAGTCTTTAAGTTCGGCGGAACTGCTTTTACTGACAGGTAAAGGGGCGAGGGCGTGCCTCTGGCGCTTTAAAACCAGTTGCTCTGGGTAGATGGGACTCGTTAGCCTGGGAAGGAAACCCATCTAGAAAAAGGAAAACCCTTATTTCAAACCTCCGCTGCCTTGGGGGCCATACCCCTCTTTTGGGAAAGGCTTCAGGAGACAACCTCGAGGAAAAATCAAGAGCTGGAGCCCCTAAGGTAGTTCGTCGTTGACTTTGACCTCGTTCTGGCAGCTCCTGCGACGGTGCTGGAACTATGTGTATTGGCATGTGCCTCTCCTTTGGACAATTCCAGCAACATGGAGAGGGGGGGACCTGCTGAATGGGTAACAGCTTTTCCTCCATATCTACCTACCCAGGCTTTGTGCCCTGGAGAGGTTGACAACCAGAGCGCAACTCCATAGCCTCAAGAGACTGAAGGATGCCTACTACTACGTTAGTATGTACTTGACGGATGTCGTATCTCTGAAGCAGGTATGAAACTAAGTCATCATGGGAACATCAATTAAATGTTGAAAATATGAAACATAATGTCATTTAAGATCAAATGACTATCATCTGCATTTATGCAGAATGAAAATACTGTTTAAGTCTTAATTTTACATTATTATGCATCAAAGAATGTAAAGTATCAATCATTGTCATTCAAGATCAAGGAGACTTCGAATCTAGAGTGAGGTCACGGTCTAGGATCACTGTGATTTGTAACTATTGAATTACTAGACACTAAGTCATCACTGAAGCATCATGGTCACCTCAAACTCAAAAGAGAAATTGTTTGCACTCGTGCAGAATTAAATATGACTTAAATTTGGACTGTGGTGCAGTAGTCATTTTAGAATAGCAGTATAACTAAGTTTCTAATCTAGCTAAATTGTATTTAATTTTAAAGAACTGAGTATGTTCATTCATTAAAATCCAGGAATACTCTGAGTCGACAGCGAGATTAATAATTTAGTCATTATGACTTGTAGTTAATTGAATTACAGCTCACAGGCTTCTCACTGAAGACTCACTACTTCATCCTCAATTTTAAATGAAAATTAATAATTTCATTTAAATCAGTCTTTATTAATAGTCAACAATATTTATTTGTGAGCACAGACTTAGCTAGTACTCTGTTGACTCTAACTAATTTGTCCTAATATCTACCTAAATAGAGGGTTTAATGTCTCTAAACCTACCTAAGTAGAGGGCTATGCTAATTGTGACAACTTACTATTTCTTTGGTAGTGTCACCCTAGCTAAATTATGAGCAGTTGACTTTCTCTTTTGTTAATGCGTTAGGCTACAGTGTTATAGCCCTCTTGAGACTTAACGAAGAACATAGCTTAACAGAATTATTTATGAGTAGTAGTGCTTACTTGTTTTATTTGTATTAGGCTACTATGCTATAGTCATCTTGAGACTTAACGAAGCACGTAGCTTAAATAATTTCATGGTGAGCAGTAATGGTTGCTCAGATTATGGTGGTGAGCAAAAATGGGCTCGAATTATCACGGTGAGCAATAATGGGCTCGAATTATCGTGGTGAGCAATAATGGGCTTGAATTATCGTGGTGAGTAATAATGTGCTTGGATTACCATTGTGGCCAATAATATGCTCGAATGATCATGGTGAGCAATAACGTGTTCGAATTATCATGGGAGCAATAATATGCTCGAATTACCACGGTGAACAATAATGTGCTCGAAATTATCATGGTGAACAATAATGTGCTCGAATTATAAGTCCTCTAGAGACTTAACGAAGCACATATTCTAAAGGATTTAATTAACAGTCATGTTATGACTCACCGTGAGCAGTATAATCTGCTGAGTTAATAGGTGTTAATTCACAGGTGAGCAGTTGAGTCTGCCCGTTTTAATCAGGTTAAATTAGTGCATAATTCTTCTTGAGGGATAACTAAGCACAGAATAAATTGAAGACTTATGTGTGAGCAGTAATGTCTGCTCGTATTAAGCATGTTAAGTTACAGTACTATAGCCCTCTTAAGACGTAACGAAGCACAACAACTTAAAGTTTAGTGTTAATTCATCAGATTATGGGAACCTAAGGTTGCTGGACTGAATTCATTGTTAATACGACCAATCTTACTTGGAAGATAATTCATAACGGATTATCCCAACCTATACGTTTCACAGTCTATAGTTCTCTGTTATATGTTCACTTACAGATATGCAAGTCGTCAATTTTGCTTGTGCTAAATGCTTCTTCAAAAACATTTCTAAGGTTGCTTAAGGGCAGGAGCGAGAAAGAAGAAGTACCCCAAACAAAACTGATGCAACACGGCAAGTGGAAATTTCATTAGGTAAATTACTAGAATCATAGTTCAGAAAAACTTTGATTAAATGTGGTTGTCTGGTTAAGACTAATTTAAGGTTATCTTGGCAGACCTTATGTGCCAGCTTAATTTGGACCTTTGTCCTCTTAAATTTGCAGTATGGAAGTTTCTCTATGACTTCATCTTCCCGCGAGAATCCTTGGGTGCTAGAATTTTCTAGCTTAATTTTATTAATTTACATAGTGAACTGAGTGTAGTCAATTATTACTATCGAGAGTAGTTCTGGGTCTACTGTTGAGTCAGAGGCTTGGTCACTGTAACTTGCACCGGTTTAGGCTGCTGACCACTGATTGTCCACTGAGATCCATAAAAACATCTCGGCTACTATTAATTGTTCCAGACTCAATCTGGGTTTATTTAGTCAGCTGTTTTCTTCCTTATGTTTGTTGCTGGAGAATAAATTTCAGGTGATAGTTAATTTCTGTTAATATTAATTGTTAGCAGGCATAGGCTTGTTCAGGTTTAAAACTTTACCTGTAAATGGATAGTCTCCTGCAGATTTGAGCAAATTCATGCCCTTGTTTAACTTGACCAGTAATAAACTGCTAGTAGTAGTCTACTCCTACTAGTAGATTCACATTGGTGAGGCGGTCAGACATTAACTGGTTGTCAGCCAATTTAACTTCATTTTTCTGTAGGAATCTGGCTGTGTACCTTAGACCCTTAACATTTAGGTGAAATGGGATTTGATCTACTACTATGGTCTGAACGGCCTGACATAACCACCTAGGCATACTAGTGGCTGGACTACTGTGTATTCTTGGAGTCCTCTATTTATCATGAACCCTGATAGGTTTAATTTGACCTGTGTTACTGGTTTTAATTTAGGTGCCTCTGCCGCTTTCTGTGCAATAAAGGTTTTCTGGAACCCTTGATCGAATAAGCCTCGAATGGCGATCTTGGCCCACTTATTCTTCTGGAGTTCCGAAAGGATGGAGACTTGGATGGTGACTATTTACGTCATAATACATGGTTTTATAAGATAGTAAATAATATTCTGGAGTGCAATTCAATTAATTTAGGTGACGTTTGTGGTGTCTGGTGTATAGCTGAGATAGTCTTGGTAGTAAGGTTGATGTAAAGTCATTCCTGGTTACTGACTTTAATAATAATAAACGATTACATGACTATGGCTCCCAAGCTTGGCAGGCGTCCTGTGCTTTCTTGTTTACGTCTTCTAGTCTTGTGGCGTCCAGCCGCCGCACATAGAAAACGGATGGTACCATTTTCTGTGAACATGACATCCCTCCTTTTCTTTAAAAAGAATGAATACAGGATGTCTACCATGCTTGTAGCACAAAGCAAAGTTATTGACACAAAGTAAGTTATTAACATATCAAGAGATATTGCATACATTTAACATTAATTAAACACACAAAGAATTTAAACAATCTTTACCACAAAGGATTTCAATGTTAAAAATACATATGCAATGTTAAACAAACATGAAAGAAACTGTAATACAAAGTTACAAAATATTGAATGAGAGATCTGCATTATTCAAACAATATTAAATTTAGTTTAGCATAACAAGTAAATACTTTGCATTACATAGGAACACAATTAATCATCATATCGTGTAGGGCGTTTAACATGTCGTTTTGGACGAGAGTCCTTAAATACAAAAACATCCCTCGATGAATTGTTTATCGAGTTATAACTCATTTTTTCTTTTTCTTTTGCACGACTTTGCACTTCATCATTTTCTACACTATTTGGAATCACTTTGAAATAAGCCATATTACGTGTTATACTATGATCTCTATTACTCGCTGTTACCATAGTTCCTTTCACACTAATCACTTTATATGGTTTTGTATCATACGGCATATCTAGCTTTCCCTCTTTTTTCTTTTTAACAAGAACAGTATCTCCAACCTTTATGAATTGTTCCTTTGCACGTTGATCATGAGCAATTTTCATTTTGCCCTTCGCTAGTGCATCCTTCTGAGCGAGACGTTTATCCGTTACCTTGGCTGGCATGACAGGTAGTGCGATTCTCATAGGACGTCCAAATAAAAGTTCGCCAGGCGACTTGCCCAGTGTTCCATGCGGTGTTGCACGGTAGTTCCTGAGAAAAGCATACATAGCTTGTTTCCAGGATCGTCCTTCGGCATGAGCACAGCGTACAGCTTTCATGAGAGGTTGCATGAATCTCTCTACTTCTCCATTTGCTTGAGGATGTAGTGGCATCACACGGCAGTGTTTGAATCCAATATGCTCAGCAAAGTTGACAAAGTCTTGTCCATTAAATGGCGGTCCATTGTCCGTCTTGACAACTTCAGGAATGCCAAAGTTTGAAAAGATCTTGTCGAGTTTCGGGATGACAGCCTTTGCAGATGTGGAA
>WNGS01047863.1:0-11246 GCA_020271785.1 Procambarus virginalis | reverse complement strand
TGTTACCACCCTCGAGACTAAATAAGGTTCTTCTCCCAGCAGTGTACATAAATATTTAATATAGGCCTTATAAACACGTCTAGGGGGTATAAGATAAAGCACTGCATAAAATGGGGAACAATATATTTATGCTAAGGGGGACAAACATAACAATTAATGGTACGTAATATAGCCAGAAATATTTATCAGCATGCAAATTAAAATAAAATCCTTCTCGAGCAATGAGCAATATTAATAGCACTTAAAATTTAATTACGAGAATACAATATCATCTGACCAGGAAATAAAAACTTTGAATGACTAAATATACAAATCAAGGACTTAACTTAATACATGTCTACACTCGACCACAGCCACCACGCTACTACCCACGCGTCTGTCCACAGGCCAAGCGTCTACTAACAAAACAACTAACTATCCACATAACATTGTGGAATTACTAATAATAAATGGTAATACTAAATACAAGATATATTAATCTCAAGAGTACACACATTACATTAGTTTATACAAGCATTTACAGACAAATAAATAAGTTATAAATCAAGGTTAAATCATAACACACTCGCTTGACAATACTTTCCCACGCTACTCACATATCCAACCTGATCAACCCCCACAGAGAAACACATGAGAATTGTAACACGAAGCCTCATACAAATAATATGCAACTCAAGCACACTAATACATGCTATAATATATATCATATAACATACAAAATCTCACATTATACAACTGGATGCTATAATGATTAAAGAATAAGACAATACAGTAATACAATAATTAAGAGTAATGAGAGGATCTTAACAAGATTCGTAACATCCCTCCCGTCCCCTAAGAAAAAATGAAATTAACTGAAGGTTGATTTCATTTTTTGACTGCATGAATTAACACATGAAAAATTTTCACCACATGAAAATACTTAAACTAAATCAAGTACAAAGCAATGAAATTTCACACAGTAAAAAAAAATACAAAATTACATACATCTTATGAATAAAGAACACTACAGATTATGGCACTGCAACAGGAAAACCTCTGGATAAGGCGTCAGCAATAACATTTTGCCTCCCAGGAATATGACGAATTACAATATTGAATTCTTGCAAATTAAGACCATCTTAATATTCTCTGGTTTTTACACTTCATAGAGTTGATGAATGTCAATGGATTATGATCTGTATATACTACTACTTCATTTCCTGACAAATATGTCTCAAATTTCTTCACTGCTAGTATTAAACAAAGTGCTTCTTTCTCAACTACAGAGTAATTAATTTGTGTTCTGTCAAACTTACGTGAAAAATAATAAACAGGATGTTCTAACTCATCTGGTCCTACTTGGAACAAAACAGCACCTGCTCCTACATCTGAAGCGTCTATGTGAAGAATAAAAGGTTTATTATACTGTGGACTAGCTAACACAGGTGAAGTAGAGAGAATTCCTTTCAACTTCTGAAAAGAGTTCTGACACTCCTGCGTCCACTTAAATTTTACCTGTTTCCTTAAAAGATTTGTTATGGGTGCAGCAACAATAGAAAAGTTTTTACAATACCTCCTATAATACGCACACATTCCAATAAATCTTTGCACAGACTTCTTATTAGTTAGGACTGGGTACTCCACAATTGCCTGAATCTTATCGTGCAATGGGACTATCCTTCCTTGTCCGACCTCATGTCCTAAATACACTATGGTTCCTTTAGCCCAACTACATTTCTTCATATTGACAGTCAAATTAGCATGTTGCAATATATGAAACAATTTCTTTAAACTAGACATATGATCTACCCAATTCTTACTGAAAATCACAATGTCATCCAGATATGCCCTACAGTCTGGCACATCCTTCAACAAAGAGTTCATTAATTTCTGAAACGTGGCTGGGGCATTCCGTAACCCAAACGGCATCACGTTATACTCGTAAGCTCCATCAGGAGTGATAAATGCTGTCACTTCCCTGGCAAAATCTGTAAGAGGTATCTGATGATAACCCTTAGATAAGTCTAATTTAGATACAAAGTTGGCATGACCTATAGTATCAACACATTCTTCTAATAAAGGTAACGGATAAACATCAACTATGGTTACCTGGTTGAGTTTTCTATAATCCACTACTAATCTCCACTTATCTTCTGGCTTTGGTACTAATAGGCATGGCGAACTCCAGGAACTCTGACTGGGTCTAATGAACCCATGTCGAAGAAGATAATCAACCTCCTCCTGGATGATACGACGTTTCTCGGGTGTCACTCGATAAGGGTGCAACCGAATTGGAGTCACATTTGTCAGGGTGATATCATGAGTAATGAGAGAAGTTTGAGTGGGGACCTCCCCAAACAAGCTAGAAGACACCTCCAAAAGATCCTGGAACTCTGCTCTCTCCTCCTCCTGCAAATGACTCAACAATTCTTCCCCGGAACTACTGGAATTAGACAAACAAATATTACTATCTTCCTCAGCAACACTCGACTCTTCAGGAATTTCCTCCTCAGCAACACAACAAGCCACAATACTAGGCCCACAATAAGCCTTCAACCGGTTTACATGTACACTCATGGTCTGTCGTTTCTGCTTGGGATGGCAAACCTTGTAAGTAACCTCCCCAAGACGTTTGACTACTTGATACGGTCCTGCGAATTTGTTAGACATAGACGTACCTATACGAACAAAACCAATCAAACCAATCTCCTGGCTCAAAAACTCTGAGTTTGGCCTTGAACCTCTGGTCATGTTTCTGCTTCATTACCTGCTGTTGTTCACCTAGATGTCGTAAGGCCAACTCCCTCGTTCTGGACAGCTTGCTCTTGACATCCGTCAGGTAACGCTCACTCTGCCTGGCTGTAACATCATCTAACATGTGCTCATATAACATCTTTAAAGGTCCTCTCACCTGATGTCCGAATACAAGTTCGAATGGAGAACAACCTAGTGCACTGTGCAATCCATCTCTAGCCGCAAATAAAACAAATGGCAGATTCTCATCCCAATGTCTGGGTGAATCTTCCCCAGTCGCCTTCAACATTTTCTTGAGAGTTTGGTGGAACCGCTCGATTCCCCCTTGACTCTGAGGATGGTAAGGACTTGAAAAATTGTGTTTTATACCAAAACTGCTACAGAAATTTTTAAAGATGGTGGAACAAAAATTACTCCCATTATCAGTTTGAATTACACGGGGCATCCAAAAAGTGAAAAAAATCGTTCCAACTGCCTGATAATAGTAGAAGCTCTAATATTACGTAAAGCATACGCTTCAGGGAACCTGGTGGTCATACATAAGATAGTGAACATATACATATTTCCGGATTTTGTACGGGGTAAAGGTCCGACACAATCCAGTACCACATGAGTAAAT
This sequence comes from Procambarus virginalis, assembly GCA_020271785.1. NCBI lineage: Eukaryota > Metazoa > Arthropoda > Malacostraca > Decapoda > Cambaridae > Procambarus > Procambarus virginalis. Next base: position 7,891 of record WNGS01047863.1, on the reverse strand, counting down.
GGCTCCTCTGGCACTACAATAGGATATAATGGTGCTCGTGGCACAGTCTGATTAGGCTTACCAACAGTCTGACACACAACACAGTTGTGGCAATATCTGACCACATCTTTTTTAAGTTTCGGCCAATAAAAAAGTTTACAGATCTTATGATACATACTGGTAATACCTTGATGGCCTCCCATCAGGTCATCATGAGCAGCTTGCAATACCTGCTCCCGATACTCTGTTGGCACAACGAGCTGGGTGTTAAACTCACAATCCTCTGATGAGGGAGTTCCTGATGGTCTCCATCTTCTCATCAGACATTGATCCTTGAAATAACAACCCGTACTCTCCTCCAAAGTATCGATGGAGTCGGCTGCTTCTGCATAACACTCAGCTAGACTGGGATCAGTACTCTGTAACTTACGCAAGGTCTGGAACTCTACAACTGGAGCGAGCGGGCAAGGAAGTGGTACCTGGGCCACATCTTCCAGACCATCTGGGTCAGAATAAATTAGGGCTTTGGCACCGGCCTCACTCTCGACATCCACGTGAGCTATAAATGTATCTTCAAGGTCCACCTCCACCTCCCTGTCTGAAGGGGTCCTGGCCTCGAGAACATCCACCTTGGTAGTAGCAGGACTTACCACATTCTGCTTACCCATGGATCTGGTCACAACACAGGCTGGATAAATGACACCATCATCCTCATCTGGTTGAGCCAGTACTGCATTAGGTTTAGTATACATAACAGGACAATCGGTCCCACTAAATTTACATTTATCGAAGTCATTACCTACAATTATATCAATCCCAGGAATGGGCAACTGCTCACTGACTGCTACAGTGCACCAACCTGGTGTAATAGAAGAATTCAGGTTAACCTTAATTAATGGTACACGCTGGATGAGCCCTCCAAGTCCCTGCAATAACACTACCTCTCCAGTGTCTTCTGTGCTAACATCAGTAAGAACACGGCGAGAAATTAAAGACTGGGAAGCACCAGTGTCCCTTAACAACTGGACTGGTTTCCAGGTTCCACTAGTACATAATAGGGTTCCCGAATGTAGGTATGGATCAAAATTAGTCATCCACTTGGGCATGACTGAAGCAACATTGGCATTAATGGTTTGCAAACCCCTACTCAATATTAGACCAGTTGGTCTCAACTCTGGGTGCAAAGCATAACATGAATTTACCACATGACCTCTTCTCCTGCAATGCGTGCAATACCTGCTAGTGGTCGGAATAGCCGAACCCACTGCAGGCTTATTCACTACATTACTTAAGGTTGACAACCCTGTCGGTTGTTTCTCAGATTTAGGCTTTACAGGAGAAGGGTTAAGGGGAGAAGGTGAAGTAGCTGGTCGAGTCTGGAAAACATGTTTATGAGCATAATGATTAGTTTTAACATTGAAATGATTAATGGGTGCTCTAAAAGGCACTTTAGTAAGTAGTTCACGCTCATCAGCTAGCTTGGCTAATTTTATAAGATCATTGGTTTGCTTATTTTCAGCCATAAACAAAGCTAATTTCTCTGGTAGACATCCCATTACTTCCTCAGTTACTATGAGGTCTCTCAAAGTCTCAAACTCTGTAATATTAAGTGCTTTAATCCATCTGTTAAAGTGATTTAATTTTACTCTTACAAAATCAGAAATAGTCTGCTCCTGTGCTCTTTTTAAACTTCTGAATTTTATTCTATGTGCCTCTGGGATCTGCTGGTAAGCATTTAAAATACTTTGCTGAACAAATTTAAAATCGAAAGAATTCTCAGCAGGCAATGATGCAAATACCTCTTGAGCTTTACCCTTAAATTGTCCTTGTAATATGCTAACCCATTGATCTACAGGCCAATTCATGCTGACTGCTAGTTTCTCAAAATGCAAGAAAAATATTTCTGGATTTTCTTCATTAAACTTAGGCAAATCTACACGTTTACTGTACTTAGAAGAACTATTTGTACTCTCTGGATTATTACTAGTGTTACCCAAACCTGCCGCAATCCTCTGGTGTTCTAACCTGTTATTATTTTCAGCCATACTCTGCTAAATTTCGAGTTGTTTAGTCTCATGCTCTGCCAGTTGTACTCGAGCCTCCAACATCTGCTGTTGAGTTACCAACTCAAGTTGTTTTTGCTGGTTCTGCAACTCCAACCTCTGCTTGTCTGCTTCCAGCCTAGCCATTTCCAATTTAGTCTCCAACTCCAACTTAAAGATTGCCACCTTGTCAACTGACTCTTCGTCTAACTCTCCCAAACACTCTTCGTCAAGTCTCTCCTCTTCCACCAAGTGTGTGACAATAACTCTTAACACTTGAGCTTTCAACATTTTACTGGAAACTGCTAGGTTCAATTTATCAGCCAGCAACAACAACCCAGACTTCTTTAAGTCTTTAATTTTACCAAAATTTGGCTGATCTACCAGCGCAACAACCTGATCCTCCATGGTTGGCTCAATAATCACAACTTACACTTGAAACAACACTGAAAATTATGCTTGGCCCCTGGCACAAGCTGAACACTTACCTCAAATCGTGAAGCGTTGAAAGTTTTCACAGCAGCTCAGATTGAACAGATAATTACACAGGCTTGATTAGGCGTCACTAGATAATCACAGAGTACCTAGGAAGGCAATTGCTATTAATAATTAGCACTGTTAATTGTACAACATTACAGGGAATTAATGGTATAAGATCCCGGACACAGGCCTCCATTTGTTACCACCCTCGAGACTAAATAAGGTTCTTCTCCCAGCAGTGTACATAAAATATTTCATATAGGCCTTTATAAACACGTCTAGGGGGTATAAGATAAAGCACTGCATAAAATGGGGAACAATATATTTATGCTAAGGGGGACAAACATAACAATTAAATGGTACGTAAATATAGCCAGAAATATTTATCAGCATGCAAATTAAAATAAAATCCTTCTCGAGCAATGAGCAATATTAATAGCACTTAAAAGATTTAATTACGAGAATACAATATCTGACCAGGAAATAAAAACTTTGAATGACTAAATATACAAATCAAGGACTTAACTTAATACATGTCTACACTCGACCACAGCCACCACGCTACTAACCCACGCGTCTGTCCACAGGCCAAGCGTCTACTAACAAAACAACTAACTATCCACATAACATTGTGGAATTACTAATAATAAATGGTAATACTAAATAACAATATATTATTAATCTCAAGAGTACACCATTACATTAGTTTATACAATAGCATTTACAGACAAATAAATAGAAGTTATAAATCAAGGTTAAATCATAAACACTCGCTTGACAACACTTTCCCACGCTACTCACATATCCAACCTGATCAACCCCCCACAGAGAAACACATGAGAATTGTATCACGAAGCCTCATACAAATAATATGCAACTCAAGCACACTAATACATGCTATAATATATATCATATAACATACAAAATCTCACATTATACAACTGGATGCTATAATGATTAAAGAATAAGACAATACAGTAATACAATAATTAAGAGTAATGAGAGGATCTTAACAAGATTCGTAACACTACCTCTACATGTATAGGGAGCCAGGCCACCCTACAAGTATAGGGAGCCAGGCCACCCCCTACATGTATAGAGAGCCAGGCCACCGCTACATGTATAGGGAGCCAGGACACCCAACAAGTATAGAGAGCCAGGCCACCCCTACATGCATAGGGAGCCAGGCCACCCCTACATGTATAGGGAGCCAGGCCACCGGCAGAGCCTTGGCCGCACGGCCCTCGGGAGGTGGACGTCCCGGTCCCGCACCTACGGGTTCCAGACAAGGATCGTCACAGCCCCAAGTTTATATAGTATATATAGTAATATATATACTATATATACCAAGTATATATATATATTTATTTAATTATTAGTTACTGGGTCTCAGAGCCCAAAACAAGTTATTAGTTATTGGAGTCAGGTTTTCCCCACAACCATCACACATGTTATGTTGTTATCATAAGGTTAAGCATTCCTGCATGATGAGTTATTATCATTAGGTTAAATATTCCTGCATGAGGTGTTGTGTATTCTTACATATTGTGTTATCATGAGGTTATTTATTTCCGGATGTTGTTTTGTATTCCTACATATCGTGTCATCATAAGGGTAAGAATTCCTGCATGATGTGAGGTTACCTAATGGTTAATTTTTCTGACTTTTATATTGTTAACATATGGTTAAGTATTCCTGCATGTTGTGTTGTTATCATATGGTTAAGAATGCCTCTATGTTGTGTTGTTATCCACGGTTAAATATTTCTGCATGTTTTGTTATCATAAGGTTAAGTATGCCTGTATGTTGTTTTGTTTTCATGAAGTTAAATATTCTTGCATGTTGTGTTGTTATCATATGGTTAAATATTCATGAATGTTGTGTTTCATAAAGGTAAGTATTGCTGCAAGTTGTGTTGATAACATAAGATTAAATTTTATTGCATATTGTGTTATCAAAAGATAAAGTGTTACTGCAGGTTGAGTTGTAATCATAAGGCTATATATTCCTGCATGTTGCTTAGTTATCATAGGATAAATTATTCCTGCATGTTTTGTTATCATAATATTAAGTTTGCCTGTATGTTGCGTTTTTTTCAAAAGGTTAAGTATTCCTGCATGTTCAACTTTTATCATAAGATTAAGTATTGCTGCATGATCTAATGTTATCATAAGGTTAAGTATTCCTGCATGTTGTGTTGCTGTGATATAGATAAATATTCCTGCGGGGTGTGTTGTTATCATCATTTTAAGAATTCCTGCAGGTTGTGTTGTTATCATAAGGGTATCATGCCTGCAGGTTGTGTTGTTATCATAAGGTTATCATGCTTGCATGTTGTGTTGTTTCCATAAGGTTAAGTATTACTGCATGTTGTGTTGTTATCATAAGGTTATCAAATGCCTCTGCATGGTTGTGTTATTATCATATGGATAGAATTCCTGCATATTTTGTTGTTATCGTAAGGTTAAGTGCCTCCATGTTATATTGTTTTCCATAAGGTTATCAAATCCCAGCATGTTGTGCTGTTATCATAGGGTTAGATGTTCCTGCTTGTTGTTTTGTTATCATGTTTATCAAATGCCTGAATATTGTGTTGTTCCCACAAGTTAGGTTCTAAGGGGTTGTCATAGCTAGGGGGTGGTAATGGGGGACGAGCTCCCGTTACCTATAAGAAGCTCCAGTACGGCGAGCGTCCCAAATAGTCTCTGACAACCAAGTTCAACTCCTGGCCTGCACGGGTGGCTTAGTCTTTAAGTCCGGCTTCACTGTTTTTACTGACAGGAGAAGGGGCTGCTTTTACTAACAGGAAAAGCTGCTCCGGGTAGAGGGGACTCGATAGCCTGGGAAGGCAGCTCATCTGGAAGAAGAGAAGGGAACTATCAGGTGGAAAGCGCCAAGCCATTACGACTATATAGCACTGGGAAGAGATCAGGATAAGGTTTGGGATAGGACGGGGGGTAGGAATGGTGCCCAACAACTTGGACGGTCGGGGATTGAACGCCGCCCTGCATGAAGCGAGACCGTCGCTCTACCGTCCAGCCCAAGTGGTTGGACATCTGCTCATCTGGAAGAAGGAAAACCCTGAATCAAACCTCCGCTGCTTTGCGGCCATACCTCTCTTGTAAGAAAGGCTTCAGGAGTCAACCTCGAGAAACAATCCGGAATTGGAGCCCCTAAGGCAGTTCGTCGTTGACTTCGACCTCGTTCTGGCAGCTCCTGCGACGGTGCTGGAACCATGTGTATTGGTGTCGCCTTTCCATTGGATAATTTCAGCAACGTGGAGAGCGGGGATTTGCTGCGTGGGAAACAGCTTTACCTCCATATTGACCTACCCAGGCTTTGCGCTCTGGAAACCAGAGGGCAACTCCATAGTCTCCCGAGACTGAAGGATACCTGGTTGATACCTGGTTGATGGGGTTCTGGGAGTTCTTCTACTCCCCAAGCCCGGCCCGAGGCCAGGCTTGACTTGTGAGAGTTTGGTCCACTAGGCTGTTGCTTGGAGCGGCCCGCAGGCCCACATACCCACCACAGCCCGGCTGGTCCGGAACTCCTTGGAGGAATAAATCTAGTTTCCTCTTGAAGATGTCCACGGTTGTTCCGGCAATATTTCTTATGCTTGCTGGGAGGACGTTGAACAACCGTGGACCTCTGATGTTTATACAGTGTTCTCTGATTGTGCCTATGGCACCCCTGCTCTTCACTGGTTCTATTCTGCATTTTCTTCCATATCGTTCACTCCAGTACGTTGTTATTTTACTGTGTAGATTTGGGACCTGGCCCTCCAGTATCTTCCAGGTGTATATTATTTGATACCTCTCTCGTCTTCTTTCTAGTGAGTACATTTGGAGAGCTTTGAGACGATCCCAATAATTTAGGTGCTTTATCGCGTCTATACGTGCTGTATATGTTCTCTGTATTCCCTCTATTTCAGCAATCTCTCCTGCTCTGAAGGGGGAAGTGAGTACTGAACAGTACTCAAGACGGGACAGCACAAGTGACTTGAAGAGTACAAGCATTGTGATGTGATCCCTGGATTTGAAAGTTCTCGTAATCCATCCTATCATTTTTCTGGCTGTCGCAATATTTGCTTGGTTCTGCTCCCTAAACGTTAGGTCGTCAGACATCATTATTCCCAAATCCTTTACATGCTGTTTTCCTACTATGGGCACATTTGATTGTGTTTTGTACTCTGTATTATGTTTAAGGTCCTCATTTTTACCGTACCTGAGTACCTGGAATTTATCACTGTTAAACATCATGTTATTTTCTGATGCCCAGTCGAAAACTTTATTAATATCAGCTTGAAGTTTTTCAATGTCTTCAGCCGAGGTAATTTTCATACTGATTTTTGTGTCATCTGCAAAGGATGATACGAAGCTGTGACTTGTATTTTTGTCTATATCTGATATGAGAATAAGGAAAAGCAGCGGTGCAAGGACTGTACCCTGAGGTACAGAGCTTTTAACTGCACTTGGACTAGATTTTATATGGTTGACCGTTACTCGCTGAGTCCTGTTTGACAGAAAACTGAGTATCCAGCGTCCTACTTTACCGGTTATTCCCATTGACTTCATTTGTGTGCTATCACGCCATGGTCACATTTATCGAAAGCCTTTGCGAAGTCCGTGTATATCACATCAGCATTCTGTTTTTCTTCTAATGCCTCAGTGACTTTTATCGTAGTGCTCAAGTAGCTGTGAGAGGCACGATCTTCCGCTCGAAATCCATGTTGGCCTGGGTTGTGAAGGTCATTGGTCTCCATGAAATTGGTGACCTGACTCCTAATCACTCTCTCAAATACTTTTATTATGTGCGAGTCAGTGCAACTGGTCTATAATTCTTTGCCAATGCTTTGCTCCCTCCCTTGTGTAGAGGGGCATGTCTGCCACTTTAAGTGCATCTGGTATCTCTCCCCGTGTCCCAAGCTCTTCCTCCACACTATACTGAGTGCCTGTGCTACCGGCACTTTGCATTTCTTTATAAATATTGAATTCCATGAGTCTGGACCTGGGGCCGAGTGCATGGGCATGTTTTCATTCTCTTTCAAATTTAGTGCGCTCGTGTTGATATCAGTTATATTTACAGGGTTTGGATATCACGCATAAAGAAATTGTCTGGATCTTCTACTTTCATGTTGTTTATTGGAGTGCTAAACATGTCCTCATACTGCTTTTTTAGGATTTCCTATTTCTTTGTCATCCTCCGTGTATGAACCTTCACTTGTACGAATAGGTCCAATACTGGCAGTAGTTTTTGCTTTTGATTTTCGCATATGTGAAGAAGTATTTTGGATTTTTCTTTATTTCCTCCTGATTGCTTTTTCTGTTCTAACTGCCTTTCTTCAGTTTCATATGAGTGTTTCAATTTCCGCTCGATATAATATAACTACA
>WNGS01047861.1:68305-79613 GCA_020271785.1 Procambarus virginalis | reverse complement strand
TGACTGTAAGGAGGGAGGGGTCAAGCCACCTGTTTGTGGAGGGAGGGGTCAAGCCACGTGTCTGGGGAGGGGGGAACAGGTTCCTATGTGTGGTGAGGCTGGGGGCGTCCCCTCACCCCAACACCACGCCACCTCTCACGCTAAGTAGATTAGATAATAGCAAGAAAATGCAGAATAGAACCAGTGAAGAGCAGAGGTGCCATAGGCACAATCAGAGAACACTGTATAAACATCAGAGGTCCGCGGTTGTTCAACGTCCTCCCAGCAAGCATAAGAAATATTGCCGGAACAACCGTGGACATCTTTTAGAGGAAACTAGATTGTTTCCTCCAAGGAGTGCCGGACCAACCGCTCCAAGCAACAGCCTGGTGGACCAAACTCACAAGTCAAGCCTGGCCTCGGGCCGGGCTTGGGGAGTAGAACAACTCCCAGAACCCCATCAAGCAGGTAACCCTCAGAACGTCATCCAAGCAAGACACACACGAGGCAGACAAGAACCACCGCCAGAAGGCAGCAGAGTGCTGGCGGGCGGCGTGCATGGCCACGCGCACGCAAATTGGTCCGGCGTGTACTGGGTGTCGGGTAATTGTGTTCAATGTTACGGTGCTTGAGCCCAGCGCCACGAGGTGTGTATTAGCGCGCCGCCTACTGCTTCACCCGCGCCCATCTGCCGCATTATATATTTGGCTAGGTGGATAGGGGGTCTGGCGGGTGGGAGGGTAGGGGGCTGGCGGGCGGGCGGGTAGGAGGGCTGGAAGGGCTGGCGGGCGGGCGGGTAGGGAGCTGGCGGGCGGGCGGGTAGGGGGGCTGGAAGGGCTTAGGGGGGCTGAGGCAGGTTCAGCACCGATGAACGCTAATTCATAATTCATACTGTGATGCGTGAGTGTGCGAGGTGAGGACATAGCGTAGTGATTCAGGTAGTGCTCACAGCAAATATATTCCTGCACTTCAAGCGTCATTTGTGTTACAATTTATTTTGCGTGGCTGTGTAATTTGTGTTTGTGGACGCTGTGAAGACCTTGGGGGTGAATGTGGTGCAGGGGCAGCTCCTGCACACGCACATTAACATGCTTCTCGCCTCTATTACCAATCTCTTCACCTGCTTTCCCCTCAAGAGGGGAAGGGAGGGGATCCTCCCTAACCCTCTTGGGACGTGTCGCCCCTGGCGGGATGCCGTTGAACTAGCTATTGTGTGAAATGCTAGAAAAGATGCCGCGTCAAATCAGAGGCACTCTCAGACAAAGCCTGGAAGCCCTGACTGTTTGGTTGTCAGGTGATGGCGCCACGGAATCCACCAGCCCATCGCTGGAACCCAAGAAGGCTTCTCGGTACTAGTAACACGGGGCAGGAGAGACGCTGTCTGGTCGAGCCAGAGGGCAGCCTAACTTCCATAAGTCCTTTGTAATTTAGTGACTTTTGCATCTGTAATACTGGAAATTGAAGGTGAGATTGGATTAATATCTAAACAAGGATTTATTGTCATTACATGACCAGTAGGGTCCGGGAGAAGCCATCGCCAGGTGTGTGTTAAGAGACTGTGTGGAGAAACCTTGTGGAGCCTTGTGTTACAGTATAGAGCACCAGTAAGGTGCCCCTTAATTACACACCTTGAGTCTCTTGTGAAGAGACCCGTGAACTAGTATCGTATTTAACGACTCGAGATTGCGTGGTTTGTTAGGTCTTAAAGCAAGTGTTGTCAGTGAAGCAGTAACTCAGAACTAGTGAACATTGTTGGGAAGTTTGTCCTTAAGCTGTGGGACGTACTAATGTGAGGTGATCTTCGTGTGGGGGTCGAAGTGGAGAGTGCGTCCCTCGTCCCAGTGGAGAGTGCGTCCCTCGTCCCAGTGGAGAGTGCGTCCCTCGTCCCAGTGGAGAGTGCGTCCCTCGTCCCAGTGGAGAGTGCGTCCCTCGTCCCAGTGGAGAGTGCGTGTGTGCCACCCGGGGCTCTGATGTACACCTGGAGCCAGATTCATGAAGCAGTTACGCAAATACTTACGAACCTGTACATCTTTTCTCAATATTTGGCGGCTTTGTTTACAATTATTAAACAGTCGATGAGCTCCAAAGCACCAGGAGGCTGTTTATAACAATAACAACAGTTGATTGGCAAGTTTTCATCCTTGTAAACTCTTAAATAAATGTAACCAAAGCCGTCAAAGATTGAGGAAAGATGTACACGTTCGTAAGTATTTGCGTAACTGCTAACTACTCCAAAATAACTGGTGTACAGGTTGCGTACACCAGTTATTTTCTGTACTGTGTGTGTGTGTCTATCATAAAATAATAAGTGCAATTATAATTGTTGGAGTATTATCCTAATTATTGGTTACTGACTGTCTTAGTGACAGTGATTAACGTAACGTAATCAAGTGTTAATCAGAGTGATTAATGTAATTACATGTGTTGGATTATCTTGGTGACAGTTAATGTCATTGTTGACGTAATTAATTGAAGTGGTGATGTTTGGATACTGCAAGTGTCGAGTGCAGTAATTGTTCACAAAGTGTTCAGCTGGTTCACTATTGTTGTCACCTGTCAAGAAGGTCGAGACTAAGGTCTTACATCACCTGTCACAGTGATTTGCTGATCAAAATTTAATCTGGGAATTGTGTACCGTGGGAGTAGGGCGTCTCATCTTGGGCCACCAGCTGTGGAGAGGGCGTCTCATCTTGGGCCACCAGCTGTGGGAGTGGGGCGTCTCATCTTGGGCCACCAGCTGTGGGAGTGGGGCGTCTCATCTTGGGCCACCAGCTGTGGGAGTGGGGCGTCTCATCTTGGGCCACCAGCTGTGGGAGTGGGGCGTCTCATCTTGGGCCACCAGCTGTGGGAGTGGGGCGTCTCTAACACTAACTAACTTGCACTAACATCACACGTAATAAAGTGTTTGAAAGAGTGATTAGGATCAAATTTCTAGTTTTATGGAAAACATGAATTGCACAACCACAGGACAACATGGATTTAGAGCGGGAATCCTGTCTGTCACAGTTACAAACCACTATGACAAAATTCAGAAGCCCTAGAAGAAAAGCAAAATGCTGATGTTGTATACACAGACTTGCAAAGGCGTTCGACAAATTGACCATGGGGATAGCTCACAAAATGAGGTCAATGGGAATAACTGAAAAGTAGGACGCTGGATACTCAATTTCCTGTTGAACAGATCACAAAGAGTAACAGTCAATCAGATAAAATCGAGTCCAAGCGATTTAAAAGCTCTGTACCTCAGGTACAGTCCTTGCACCGCTACTGTTCCTTATTCTCATATCTGATATAGACAAAATACACGTCACAGCTTCGTGTCGTCCTTTGCAGATGACACAAATCACATGAAAATTACCTCTGCTGAAGACATTGAAAAACTACAAGCAGATGTCAACNACACCCCCTCGGCTACCATCCTCTTTTGTCCGGTCGTGATGGTCGAGTGGTTAAGGGATCCTATACATCAGATGCATTGCTTCTGGCAGTATGGGTTCGAGTCACTTCTGGGGTGTGAGTTTTCAGTTGCATATATGCCTGGAGACCGTTCAGGCTTGTTCGCACTTATATTATTGTGTTTGGTATGAGTCCCCATCTTTATAAAGTGTTTACCTGGGTTTATGACTGAGTAAGAGTACCACCATCTAAGCTGGAGCTGGGACCAAGCACCACGACGGTGTTGAAGTATCCCGGGCGGCGCCGGTGTAGGCTGGCCAGCTTGGCCACCTTTGAGAACTATTTTGCTGGGGCCAGACCAAGGAGAGTGGCCCCGTGGGACGTGGAGACCCGACAGAGGCACTGCAGGGGCGGGGGGGGGGAGCAACAGACCAAGTAATATCTACTTTTACTATAGATTCATTAAATTCGACAGAAATATTCACACCGTGAGATTGTGGCAGGTAGTAACACCGACCATTAACACTGTGAGCTCCAGGACCTACCAGGACTAAGGTCCAGGACCTACCTGCACTAAGGTCCAGGACCTACCAGGACTAAGGTCCAGGACCTACCAGCACTAAGGTCCAGGACCTACCAGGACTAAGGTCCAGGACCTACCAGCACTAAGGTCCAGGACCTACCTGCACTAAGGTCCAGGACCTACCTGCACTAAGGTCCAGGACCTACCAGGACTAAGGTCCAGGACCTACCAGGACACACAGGCGTCCTCTGTAGGGACGGTCCTGGGCGGGAATAGAATACTTGGCTGGGAATTTACGCTCCAGTGAGTTTCCAGCCTTTGTTTACAATATTATCCTGGTGGGTATGAGCTGGTGTGGGGGCGTGGGGGACACTGGACTGCTAATAGGTCATTAGACCTCGACCTCCGCGGTGACCTACCTGCCCCACATTGGTGGGCGCAGAGTGTAGTTAACCCAGAAATGATGGCTGACTGGAGGTCACTCTGCAGGGGAATGCTGCACACCTTCCGTCTCGGCACTGACTGGACCTTCAAGGGCCTTTGAAGCATCGTCATGCTGCCTGAAACCTGGGCCCTCGTTCAAGGCCAAACAACGTAGTTTTAGTACTATAGGGAGATGGCCTTTGCACACTTGCCTGTGCACTGTGAGGGCACAGGCTTAGTTCCCCAACTCTAGTGCACATGTAACAGCTCTGTACCACACAACTTGTAGTCAGTGTTGGGACAGTGTAACACCACTCCTTCATAGTGTGGTTGTAGTGCCATGTACAGTGTGTGCTGGGTGTGGTTGTTGTGTCTTATACAGTGTGTGCTGGGTGTGGTTGTTGTGTCTTGTACAGTGTGTGCTGGTTGTGGTTGTTGTGTCTTGTACAGTGTGTGCTGGGTGTGGTTGTTGTGTCTTGTACAGTGGTTGTTGTGTCTTGTACAGTGTGTGCTGGGTGTGGTTGTTGTGTCTTGTACAGTGTGTGCTGGTTGTGGTTGTTGTACCTTATACAGTGTGTGCTGGTTGTGGTTGTTGTGTCTTGTACAGTGTGTGCTGGGTGTGGTTGTTGTGTCTTGTACAGTGTGTGCTGGGTGTGGTTGTTGTACCTTATACAGTGTGTGCTGGGTGTGGTTGTTGTGTCTTGTACAGTGTGTGCTGGGTGTGGTTGTTGTGTCTTGTACAGTGTGTGCTGGGTGTGGTTGTTGTGTCTTGTACAGTGTGTGCTGGGTGTGGTTGTTGTGTCTTGTACAGTGTGTGCTGGGTGTGGTTGTTGTGCCTTGTACAGTGTGTGCTGGGTGTGGTTGTTGTACCTTATACAGTGTGTGCTGGGTGTGGTTGTTGTGTCTTGTACAGTGTGTGCTGGGTGTGGTTGTTGTGCCTTGTACAGTGTGTGCTGGGTGTGGTTGTTGTACCTTATACAGTGTGTGCTGGGTGTGGTTGTTGTGTCTTGTACAGTGTGTGCTGGGTGTGGTTGTTGTGTCTTATACAGTGTGTGCTGGGTGTGGTTGTTGTATGACTAATACAGTGTTGTGTTGCAGGATACAACTTGATGGGACACAGTATTGTGGTTGAGCCGTCCGTCGCCGGTGGTGGAGCCAAACGTGCAGTGTAAGTACCCCAGTGTTGTTGTTGTTGTTGTTGCCCGGCGTCCTTGGCAGCGGTAGTGTTGCCCGGCGTCCTTGGCAGCAGTAGTGTGCCCAGCGTCCTTGGCAGCTATAGTGTTGCCCTGCGTCCTTGCAGCAGTAGTGTTGCACAGCGTCCTTGGCAGCGGTAGTGTTGCCCGGCGTCCTTGGCAGGTGTAGTGTTGTCCGGCGTCCTTGGCAGCGGGGGTGTTGCCCGCCGTCCTTGGCAGCGGTAGTGTTGCCCGGCGTCCTTGGCAGCGGTAGTGTTGCCCGGCGTCCTTGGCAGCGGTAGTGTTGCACAGCGTCCTTGGCAGCGGTAGTGTTGCACGGCGTCCTTGGCAGCGGTAGTGTTGTCCGGCGTCCTTGGCAGCGGTAGTGTTGCACGGCGTCCTTGGCAGTGGTAGTGTTGCCCGGCGTCCTTGGCAGTGGTAGTGTTGCCCGGCGTCCTTGGCAGCGGTAGTGTTGCACAGCGTCCTTGGCAGCGGTAGTGTTGCACGGCGTCCTTGGCAGTGGTAGTGTTGCACGGCGTCCTTGGCAGCGGTAGTGTTGCACGGCGTCCTTGGCAGCGGTAGTGTTTCCCGGCGTCCTTGGCAGCGGTAGTGTTGCCCGGCGTCCTTGGCAGTGGTAGTGTTGCCCGGCGTCCTTGGCAGGTGTAGTTTGTCCGGCGTCCTTGGCAGCGGTAGTGTTGCACGGCGTCCTTGGCAGCGGTAGTGTTGCACGGCGTCCTTGGCAGCGGTAGTGTTGCACAGCGTCCTTGGCAGCGGTAGTGTTGCACGGCGTCCTTGGCAGCAGTAGTGTTGCCCGGCGTCCTTGGCAGCAGTAGTGTTGCCCGGCGTCCTTGGCAGCGGTAGTGTTGCCCGGCGTCCTTGGCAGCGGTAGTGTTGCCCGGCGTCCTTGGCAGCGGTAGTGTTGCCCGGCGTCCTCGGCAGCGGTAGTGTTGCCCGGTGTCCTTGGCAGCGGTAGTGTTGCCCGGCGTCCTTGGCAGCGGTAGTGTGCACAGCGTCCTTGGCAGCGGTAGTGTTGCACAGCGTCCTTGGCAGCGGTAGTGTTGCACAGCGTCCTTGGCAGCGGTAGTGTTGCCCGGCGTCCTTGGCAGCGGTAGTGTTGCACAGCGTCCTTAGCAGCGGTAGTGTTGCACGGCGTCCTTGGCAGCGGTAGTGTTGCCCGGCGTCCTTGGCAGCGGTAGTGTTGCCCGGCGTCCTTGGCTGCGGTAGTGTTGCCCGGCGTCCTTGGCTGCGGTAGTGTTGCCCGGCGTCCTTGGCAGCGGTAGTGTTGCCCGGCGTCCTTGGTAGTGTTGCCCGGCGTCCTTGGCTGCGGTAGTGTTGCCGGCGTCCTTGGCAGCAGTAGTGTTGCCCGGCGTCCTTGGCAGCGGTAGTGTTGCCGGCGTCATGGTAGTGTTGCCCGGCGTCCTTGGCAGCGGTAGTGTTGCCGGCGTCCTTGGCAGCGGTAGTGTTGCCCGGCGTCCTTGGCAGCGGTAGTGTTGCCCGCCGTCCTTGGCAGTGGTAGTGTTGCCCGGCGTCCTTGGCAGCGGTAGTGTTGCCCGGCGTCCTTGGCAGCGGTAGTGTTGCCCGGCGTCCTTGGCAGCGGTAGTTTTGCCCGGCGTCCTTGGCAGCGGTAGTGTTGCCCGGCGTCCTTGGCAGCGGTAGTGTTGCCCGGCGTCCTTGGCAGCGGTAGTGTTGCCCGGCGTCCTTGGCAGCGTAGGTGTTGCCCGGCGTCCTTGGCAGCGGTAGTGTTGCCCGGCGTCCTTGGCAGCGGTAGTGTTGCCCGGCGTCCTTGGCAGCGTAGTGTTGCCCGGCGTCCTTGGCAGCGGTAGTGTTGCCCGGCGTCCTTGGCAGCGGTAGTGTTGCCCGGCGTCCTTGGCAGCGGTAGTGTTGCCCGGCGTCCTTGGCAGCGGTAGTGTTGCCCGGCGTCCTTGGCAGCTGTGTGTTGCCGCGCGGCGTCCTTGGCGTGGTAGTGTTGCCCGCGTCCTTGGCAGTGTAGTGTTGCCCGGCGTCCTTGGCAGCGGTAGTGTTGCCCGGCGTCCTTGGCAGCTGTAGTGTTGCCCGGCGTCCTTGGCAGCGGTAGTGTTGCCCGGCGTCCTTGGCAGCGGTAGTGTTGCCCGGCGTCCTTGGCAGCGGTAGTGTTGCCGGCGTCCTTGGCAGCGGTAGTGTTGCCCGGCGTCCTTGGCAGCGGTAGTGTTGCCCGGCGTCCTTGGCAGCGGTAGTGTTGCCCGCGTCCTTGGCAGCGGTAGTGTTGCCGGCGTCCTTGGCAGCGGTAGTGTTGCCCGGCGTCCTTGGCAGCGGTAGTGTTGCCCGGCGTCCTTGGCAGCGGTAGTGTTGCCCGGCGTCCTTGGCAGCGGTAGTGTTGCCCGGCGTCCTTGGCAGCGGTAGTGTTGCCGGCGTCCTTGGCAGCGTAGTGTTGCCCGGCGTCCTTGGCAGCGGTAGTGTTGCCCGGCGTCCTTGGCAGCGGTAGTGTTGCCCGGCGTCCTTGGCAGCGGTAGTGTTGCCCGGCGTCCTTGGCAGCGGTAGTGTTGCCCGGCGTCCTTGGCAGCGGTAGTGTTGCCCGCGTCCTTGGCAGCGTAGTGTTGCCCGCGTCCTTGGCAGCGGTAGTGTTGCCCGGCGTCCTTGGCAGCGGTAGTGTTGCACGGCGTCCTTGGCAGCGGTAGTGTTGCCCGCGTCCTTGGCAGCGGTAGTGTTGCCCGCGTCCTTGGCAGCGGTAGTGTTGCCCGGCGTCCTTGGCAGCGGTAGTGTTGCCCGGCGTCCTTGGCAGCGGTAGTGTTGCCCGGCGTCCTTGGCAGCGGTAGTGTTGCCCGGCGTCCTTGGCAGGGTAGTGTTGCCCGGCGTCCTTGGCAGCGGTAGTGTTGCCCGGCGTCCTTGGCAGCGGTAGTGTTGCCCGGCGTCCTTGGCAGCGGTAGTGTTGCCCGCGTCCTTGGCAGCGGTAGTGTTGCCCGGCGTCCTTGGCAGCGTAGTGTTGCCCGGCGTCCTTGGCAGCGGTAGTGTTGCCCGGCGTCCTTGGCAGCGGTAGTGTTGCCCGGCGTCCTTGGCAGCGGTAGTGTTGCCCGGCGTCCTTGGCAGCGTAGTGTTGCCCGGCGTCCTTGGCAGCGGTAGTGTTCCCGGCGTCCTTGGCAGCGGTAGTGTTGCCCGGCGTCCTTGGCAGGTGTTGTTGCCCGGCGTCCTTGGCAGCGGTAGTGTTGCCCGCGTCCTTGGCAGCGGTAGTGTTGCCCGGCGTCCTTGGCAGCGGTAGTGTTGCCCGGCGTCCTTGGCAGCGGTAGTGTTGCCCGCGTCCTTGGCAGCGGTAGTGTTGCCCGGCGTCCTTGGCAGCGGTAGTGTTGCCCGGCGTCCTTGGCAGCGGTAGTGTTGCCCGGCGTCCTTGGCAGCGGTAGTGTTGCCCGGCGTCCTTGGCAGCGGTAGTGTTGCCCGGCGTCCTTGGCAGCGGTAGTGTTGCCCGGCGTCCTTGGCAGCGGTAGTGTTGCCCGGCGTCCTTGGCAGCGGTAGTGTTGCCCGGCGTCCTTGGCAGCGGTAGTGTTGCCCGGCGTCCTTGGCAGCGGTAGTGTTGCCAGCGTCCTTGGCAGCGGTAGTGTTGCCGGCGTCCTTGGCAGCGGTAGTGTTGCACGGCGTCCTTGGCAGCGGTAGTGTTGCCGGCGTCCTTGGCAGCGGTAGTGTTGCCCGGCGTCCTTGGCAGCGGTAGTGTTGCCCGGCGTCCTTGGCAGCGGTAGTGTTGCCCGGCGTCCTTGGCAGCGGTAGTGTTGCCCGGCGTCCTTGGCAGCGGTAGTGTTGCCCGGCGTCCTTGGCAGCGGTAGTGTTGCCCGGCGTCCTTGGCAGCGGTAGTGTTGCCCGGCGTCCTGGCAGCGGTAGTGTTGCCCGCGTCCTTGGCAGCGGTAGTGTTGCCCGGCGTCCTTGGCAGCGGTAGTGTTGCCCGGCGTCCTTGGCAGCGGTAGTGTTGCCCGGCGTCCTTGGCAGCGGTAGTGTTGCCCGGCGTCCTTGGCAGCGGTAGTGTTGCCCGGCGTCCTTGGCAGCGGTAGTGTTGCCCGGCGTCCTTGGCAGCGGTAGTGTTGCCCGCGTCCTTGGCAGCGGTAGTGTTGCCCGGCGTCCTTGGGACGCCGTGCAACACTACCGCTGCCAAGGACGCCGGGCAACACTACCGCTGCCAAGGACGCTGTGCAACACTACCGCTGCCAAGGACGCCGTGCAACACTACCGCTGCCAAGGACGCCGTGCAACACTACCGCTGCCAAGGACGCCGGACAACACTACCGCTGCCAAGGACACCGGGCAACACTACCGCTGCCAAGGACGCCGGGCAACACTACCGCTGCCAAGGACGCCGGGCAACACTACCGCTGCCAAGGACGCCGGGCAACACTACCGCTGCCAAGGACGCCGGGCAACACTACTGCTGCCAAGGACGCCGGGCAACACTACTGCTGCCAAGGACGCCGGGCAACACTACCGCTGCCAAGGACGCTGTGCAACACTACCGCTGCCAAGGACGCCGTGCAACACTACCGCTGCCAAGGACGCCGTGCAACACTACCGCTGCCAAGGACGCCGGACAACACTACACCTGCCAAGGACGCCGGGCAACACTACCACTGCCAAGGACGCCGGGCAACACTACCACGGCCAAGGACGCCGTGCAACACCACAGCTGCCAAGAACGCCGGGCAACACCACCGCTGCCAAGGACGCCGGGCAACACCACGGCTGCCAAGGACGCCGGGCAACACTACCGCTGCCAAGGACGCCGGGCAACACCACGGCTGCCAAGGACGCCGGGCAACACTACCGCTGCCAAGGACGCCGGGCAACACCCCCGCTGCCAAGGACGCCGGACAACACTACACCTGCCAAGGACGACGGGCAACACTACAGCTGCCAAGGACGCCGGACAACACTACACCTGCCAAGGACGCCGGGCAACACTACCACTGCCAAGGACGCTGGGCAACACTACTGCTGCCAAAGACGCCGGGCAACACTACCGCTGCCAAGGACGCTGGGCAACACTACTGCTGCCAAGGACGCCGGGCAACACTACCGCTGCCAAGGACGCCGGGCAAACTACCGCTGCCAAGGACGCTGTGCAACACTACCGCTGCCAAGGACGCCGTGCAACACTACCGCTGCCAAGGACGCCGGGCAACACTACCGCTGCCAAGGACGCCGTGCAACACTACCGCTGCCAAGGACGCCGGACAACACTACCGCTGCCAAGGACACCGGGCAACACTACCGCTGCCAAGGACGCCGGGCAACACTACCGCTGCCAAGGACGCCGGGCAACACTACCGCTGCCAAGGACGCCGGGCAACACTACCGCTGCCAAGGACGCCGGGCAACACTACTGCTGCCAAGGACGCCGGGCAACACTACTGCTGCCAAGGACGCCGGGCAACACTACCGCTGCCAAGGACGCTGTGCAACACTACCGCTGCCAAGGACGCCGTGCAACACTACCGCTGCCAAGGACGCCGTGCAACACTACCGCTGCCAAGGACGCCGTGCAACACTACCGCTGCCAAGGACGCCGTGCAACACTACCGCTGCCAAGGACGCTGTGCAACACTACCGCTGCCAAGGACGCCGTGCAACACTACCGCTGCCAAGGACGCCGGGCAACACTACCGCTGCCAAGGACGCCGGACAACACTACCGCTGCCAAGGACGCCGGACAACACTACACCTGCAAGGACGCCGGGCAACACTACCACTGCCAAGGACGCCGGGCAACACTACCACGGCCAAGGACGCCGTGCAACACCACAGCTGCCAAGAACGCCGGGCAACACCACCGCTGCCAAGGACGCCGGGCAACACTACTGCTGCT
>WNGS01047861.1:57437-68280 GCA_020271785.1 Procambarus virginalis | reverse complement strand
CGCTGCCAGACCGGCACACATGGCCAGAGCCGGGCAACACTACCGCTGCCAAAGGACGCCGTGCAACACTACCGCTGCCAAGGACGCCGTGCAACACTACCGCTGCCAAGGACGCCGTGCAACACTACCGCTGCCAAGGACGCCGTGCAACACTACCGCTGCCAAGGACGCTGTGCAACACTACCGCTGCCAAGGACGCCGTGCAACACTACCGCTGCCAAGGACGCCGGGCAACACTACCGCTGCCAAGGACGCCGGACAACACTACCGCTGCCAAGGACGCCGGACAACACTACACCTGCCAAGGACGCCGGGCAACACTACCACTGCCAAGGACGCCGGGCAACACTACCACGCCAAGGACACCGGGCAACACTACACGGCAAGGACGCCGTGCAACACCACAGCTGCCAAGAACGCCGGGCAACACCACCGCTGCCAAGGACGCCGGGCAACACCGCCGCTGCCAAGGACGACGGGCAACACCGCCCCTGCCAAGGACGCCGGGCAACAATACAGCTGCTAAGGACGCCGGGCAACACTACCGCTGCCAAGGACGCCGGGCAACACCCCGCTGCCAAGGACGCCAGGCAACACAACCGCTGCCAAGGACGCCGGGCAACACCCTCCGCTGCCAAGGACGCCGGGCAACACCCCGTACGCTGCCAAGGACGCCGGGCAACACTACCGCTGCAAAGGACGCCGGGCAACACCGCCGCTGCCAAGGACGCCGGGCAACACCACCGCTGCCAAGGACGCCGGGCAACACCGCCGCTGCCAAGGACACCGGGCAACACTACCGCTGCCAAGGACGCCGGGCAACACTACCACTGCCAAGGACGGCTGGCAACACTACCGCAGCCAAGGACGGCTGGCAACACTACCGCTGCCAAGGACGGCTGGCAACACTACCGCTGCCAAGGACGGCTGGCAGCACTACCGCTGCCAAATGACGGCTGGCAACACTACCGTTCGCCAAGGACGGCTGGCAGCACTACCGCTGCCAAGGACGGCTGGCAACACTACCGTTGCCAAGGACGGCTCGGCAACACTACCGCTGCCAAGGACGCCGGCAACACTACCCGCTGCCAAGGACGCCGGGCAACACTACCGCTGCCAGGACGCCGGGAAACACTACCACTGCCAAGGACGCCGGGACACACTACACCTGCCCAGGACGCCGGGCAACACTACCACTGCCAAGACGCCGGGCAACACTACCGCTGCTAAGGACGCCGGTGCAACACTTACCGCTGCCAAGGACGCCCGGCAACACTACCGCTGCCAAGGACGCCGGGCAACACCTACCGCTGCCAAGGACGCAGTAGTGTTGCCCGGCGTCCTTGGCAGCAGTAGTGTTGCCCGCGTCCTTGCAGCGGTAGTGTTGCCCGGCGTCCTTGGCAGCGGTAGTGTTGCCCGGCGTCCTTGGCAGCGGTAGTGTTGCCCGCGTCCTTGGCAGCGGTAGTGTTGCCCGGTGTCCTTGGCAGCGGTAGTGTTGTCCGGCGTCCTTGGCAGCGGTAGTGTTGCACGGCGTCCTTGGCAGCGGTAGTGTTGCCCGGCGTCCTTGGCAGCGGTAGTGTTGCACGGCGTCCTTGGCAGCGGTAGTGTTGCACGGCGTCCTTGGCAGCGGTAGTGTTGCCCGGCGTCCTTGGCAGCGGTAGTGTTGCCCGGCGTCCTTGCAGCAGTAGTGTTGCCCAGCGTCCTTGGCAGCGGTAGTGTTGCCCGCGTCTTTGGCAGCAGTAGTGTTGCCCAGCGTCCTTGGCAGTGGTAGTGTTGCCCGCGTCCTTGGCAGGTGTAGTGTTGTCCGGCGTCCTTGGCAGCGGTAGTGTTGCCCGTCGTCTTGGCAGGTGTAGTGTTGTCCGGCGTCCTTGGCAGCGGTAGTGTTGCCCGGCGTCCTTGGCAGCGGTAGTGTTGCCCGGCGTCCTTGGCAGCCGTAGTGTTGCCCGGCGTCCTTGGCAGCGGTAGTGTTGCCCGGCGTCCTTGGCAGCCGTAGTGTTGCCCGGCGTCCTTGGCAGCGGTGGTGTTGCCCGGCGTTCTTGGCAGCTGTGGTGTTGCACGGCGTCCTTGGCAGTGGTAGTGTTGCCCGGCGTCCTTGGCAGTGGTAGTGTTGCCCGGCGTCCTTGGCAGGTGTAGTGTTGTCCGGCGTCCTTGGCAGCGGTAGTGTTGCCCGGCGTCCTTGGCAGCGGTAGTGTTGCACGGCGTCCTTGGCAGCGGTAGTGTTGCACAGCGTCCTTGGCAGCGGTAGTGTTGCCCGGCGTCCTTGGCAGCGGTAGTGTTGCCCGGCGTCCTTGGCAGCAGTAGTGTTGCCCGGCGTCCTTGGCAGCGGTAGTGTTGCCCGGCGTCCTTGGCAGCGGTAGTGTTGCCCGGCGTCCTTGGCAGCGGTAGTGTTGCCCGGCGTCCTTGGCAGCGGTAGTGTTGCCCGGGTCCTTGGCAGCGGTAGTGTTGTCCGGCGTCCTTGGCAGCGGTAGTGTTGCCCGGCGTCCTTGGCAGCGGTAGTGTTGCACGGCGTCCTTGGCAGCGGTAGTGTTGCACAGCGTCCTTGGCAGCGGTAGTGTTGCCCGGCGTCCTTGGCAGCGGTAGTGTTGCACGGCGTCCTTGGCAGCGGTAGTGTTGCACGGCGTCCTTGGCAGCGGTAGTGTTGCACAGCGTCCTTGGCAGCGGTAGTGTTGCACAGCGTTTTTGGCAGCGGTAGTGTTGCACAGCGTCCTTGGCAGCGGTAGTGTTGCCCGGCGTCCTTGGCAGCGGTAGTGTTGCCCGGCGTCCTTGGCAGCGGTAGTGTTGCCCGGCGTCCTTGGCAGCGGTAGTGTTGCCCGGCGTCCTTGGCAGCGGTAGTGTTGCCCGGCGTCCTTGGCAGCGGTAGTGTTGCCCGGCGTCCTTGGCAGCGGTAGTGTTGCCCGGCGTCCTTGGCAGCAGTAGTGTTGCCCGGCGTCCTTGGCAGCGGTAGTGTTGCCCGGCGTCCTTGGCAGCGGTAGTGTTGCCCGGCGTCCTTGGCAGCAGTAGTGTTGCCCAGCGTCCTTGGCATCGGTAGTGTTGCCAGCGTCCTTGGCAGCGGTAGTGTTGCCCGGCGTCCTTGGTAGTGTTGCCCGGCGTCCTTGGTAGTGTTGCCCGGCGTCCTTGGTAGTGTTGCCCGGCGTCCTTGGCTGCGGTAGTGTTGCACGGCGTCCTTGGCAGCAGTAGTGTTGCCCGGCGTCCTTGGCAGCAGTAGTGTTGCCCGGCGTCCTTGGCAGCGGTAGTGTTGCCCGGCGTCCTTGGTAGTGTTGCCCGGCGTCCTTGGTAGTGTTGCCCGGCGTCCTTGGCAGCGGTAGTGTTGCCAGCGTCCTTGGCAGCGGTAGTGTTGCCCGGCGTCCTTGGCAGCTGTAGTGTTGCCCGGCGTCCTTGGCAGCGGTAGTGTTGCCAGCCGTCCTTGGCAGTGGTAGTGTTGCACGGCGTCCTTGGCAGCTGTAGTGTTGCACGGCGTCCTTGGCAATGGAAGTGTTGCCCGGCGTCCTTGGCAGCGGTAGTGTTGCACGGCGTCCTTGGCAATGGAAGTGTTGCCCGGCGTCCTTGGCAGCTGTAGTGTTGCCCGGCGTCCTTGGCAGCGGTAGTGTTACCAGCCGTCCTTGGCAGCTGTAGTGTTGCACGGCGTCCTTGGCAGCGGTAGTGTTGCCTGGCGTCCTTGGCAGCGGTAGTGTTGCCCGGCGTCCTTGGCAGCGGTAGTGTTGCCAGCCGTCCTTGGCAGTGGTAGTGTTGCCCGGCGTCCTTGGCAGTGGTAGTGTTGCCCGGCGTCCTTGGCAGCGGTAGTGTTGCCCGGCGTCCTTGGCAGTGGTAGTGTTGCCCGGCGTCCTTGGCAGCGGTAGTGTTGCCCGGCGTCCTTGGCAGCGGTAGTGTTGCCTGGCGTCCTTGGCAGCAGTAGTGTTGCCCGGCGTCCTTGGCAGTGGTAGTGTTGCCCGGCGTCCTTGGCAGCGGTAGTGTTGCCCGGCGTCCTTGGCAGCTGTATTGTTGCACGGCGTCCTTGGCAGCTGTATTGTTGCCCGGCGTCCTTGGCAGCTGTATTGTTGCCTGGCGTCCTTGGCAGCTGTAGTGTTGCCCGGCGTCCTTGGCAGCTGTATTGTTGCACGGCGTCCTTGGCAGCTTTACTGTTGCCTGGCGTCCTTGGCAGCTGTATTGTTGTACGGCGTCCTTGGCAGGTGTAGTGTTGCCCGGTGTCCTTGGCAGTGGTAGTGTTGCCCGGCATCCTTGGCAGTGGAAGTGTTGCCCGGCGTCCTTGGCAGCGGTAGTGTTGCCAGCCGTCCTTGGCAGCGGTAGTGTTGCCCGGCGTCCTTGGCAGTGGTAGTGTTGCCCGGCGTCCTTGGCAGCGGTAGTGTTGCCCGGCGTCCTTGGCAGCGGTAGTGTTGCCTGGCGTCCTTGGCATCAGTAGTGTTGCCCGGCGTCCTTGGCAGTGGTAGCGTTGCCCGGCGTCCTTGGCAGCGGTAGTGTTGCCCGGCGTCCTTGGCAGCTGTATTGTTGCACGGCGTCCTTGGTAGCTGTATTGTTGCCCGGCGTCCTTGGCAGCTGTATTGTTGCCTGGCGTCCTTGGCAGCTGTAGTGTTGCCCGGCGTCCTTGGCAGCTGTATTGTTGCACGGCGTCCTTGGCAGCTTTACTGTTGCCTGGCGTCCTTGGCAGCTGTATTGTTGCACGGCGTCCTTGGCAGCTGTACTGTTGCCCGGCGTCCTTGGCAGCTGTATTGTTGCACGGCGTCCTTGGCAGGTGTAGTGTTGCCCGGCGTCCTTGGCAGTGGTAGTGTTGCCCGGCGTCCTTGGCAGTGGAAGTGTTGCCCGGCGTCCTTGGCAGCGGTAGTGTTGCCCGGCGTCCTTGGCAGCGGTAGTGTTGCCCGGCGTCCTTGGCAGCGGTAGTGTTGCCCGGCGTCCTTGGCAGCGGTAGTGTTGCCCGGCGTCCTTGGCAGCGGTAGTGTTGCCAGCCGTCCTTGGCAGCGGTAGTGTTGCCCGGCGTCCTTGGCAGTGGTAGTGTTGCCCGGCGTCCTTGGCAGCGGTAGTGTTGCCCGGCGTCCTTGGCAGCGGTAGTGTTGCCCGGCGTCCTTGGCAGCGGTAGTGTTACCCGGCGTCCTTGGCAGCGGTAGTGTTGCCCGGCGTCCTTGGCAGCGGTAGTGTTGCCCGGCGTCCTTGGCTGCGGTAGTGTTGCCAGCCGTCCTTGGCAGCGGTAGTGTTGCCCGGCGTCCTGGGCAGCGGTAGTGTTACCCGGCGTCCTTGGCAGCGGTAGTGTTGCCCGGCGTCCTTGGCAGCGGTAGTGTTGTCCGGCGTCCTTGGCAGCGGTAGTGTTGCCCGGCGTCCTTGGCTGCGGTAGTGTTGCCCGGCGTCCTTGGCAGCGGTAGTGTTGCCCGGCATCCTTGGCAGCGGTAGTGTTGCCCGGCGTCCTTGGCAGCGGTAGTGTTGCCCGGCGTCCTTGGCAGCGGTAGTGTTGCCCGGCGTCCTTGGCAGGAGTAGTGTTGCCCGGCGTCCTTGGCAGTGGTAGTGTTCCCGGCGTCCTTGGCAGCGGTAGTGTTGCCCGGCGTCCTTGGCAGCGGTAGTGTTGCCCGGCGTCCTTGGCAGCGGTAGTGTTGCCAGCCGTCCTTGGCAACGGTAGTGTTGCCAGCCGTCCTTGGCAGCGGTAGTGCTGCCAGCCGTCCTTGGCAACGGTAGTGTTGCCAGCCGTCCTTGGCAGCGGTAGTGCTGCCAGCCGTCCTTGGCAGCGGTAGTGTTGCCAGCCGTCCTTGGCAGCGGTAGTGTTGCCAGCCGTCCTTGGCTGCGGTAGTGTTGCCAGCCGTCCTTGGCAGTGGTAGTGTTGCCCGGCGTCCTTGGCAGCGGTAGTGTTGCCCGGTGTCCTTGGCAGCGGCGGTGTTGCCCGGCGTCCTTGGCAGCGGCGGTTTTGCCCGGCGTCCTTGGCAGCGGCGGTGTTGCCCGGCGTCCTTTGCAGCGGTAGTGTTGCCCGGCGTCCTTGGCAGCGGCGGTGTTGCCCGGCGTCCTTGGCAGCGGCGGTGTTGCCCGGCGTCCTTGGCAGCGGCGGTGTTGCCTGGCGTCCTTGGCAGCGGCGGTGTTGCCCGGCGTCCTTGGCAGCGGTAGTGTTGCCCGGCGTCCTTGGCAGCGGCGGTGTTGCCCGGCGTCCTTGGCAGGGGCGGTGTTGCCCGTCGTCCTTGGCAGCGGCGGTGTTGCCCGGCGTCCTTGGCAGCGGCGGTGTTGCCCGGCGTCCTTGGCAGCGGCGGTGTTGCCCAGCGTCCTTGACAGCGGCGGTGTTGCCCGGCGTCATTGGCGGCGGCGGTGTTGCACGGCGTCCTTGGCAGCGGCGGTGTTGCCTGGCGTTGTTGGCAGCTGTAGTGTTGCCCGGCGTCCTTAGCAGCTGTATTGTTGCCCGGCGTCCTTGGCAGCGGTAGTGTTGCCTGGCGTCCTTGGCAGTGGTAGTGTTGCCCGGCGTCCTTGGAAGCGGTAGTGTTGCACGGCGTCCTTGACAGCGGTAGTGTTGCCCGGCGTCCTTGGCAGCTGTAGTGTTGCATGGCGTCCATGGCAGTGGTAGTGTTGCCCGGCGTCCTTGGCAGCGGTGGTGTTGCACGGCGTCCTTAGCAGCTGTAGTGTTGGCCGGCGTCCTTGGCAGCGGGGGTTACCCGGCGTCCTTGGCAGCGGTAGTGTCGCACGGCGTCCTTGGCAGTGGTAGTGTTGCACGGCGTCCTTGGCAGCGGGGTTGTTGCTCGGCGTCCTTGGCAGTGGTAGTGTTGCCCGGCGTCCTTGGCAGCTGTAATATTGCCCGGCGTCTTTGGTAGTGGTAGTGTTGCCCGGCGTCCTTGGCAGCGGTGGTGTTGCACGGCGTCCTTGGCAGCGGTAGTGTTGCCCGGCGTCCTTGGCAGCGGTAGTGTTGCCCGGCGTTCTTGACAGCGGTGGTGTTGCCCAGCGTCCTTGGCAGCGGTAGTGTTGCCCGGCGTCCTTGGCAGCGGTAGTGTTGCCCGGCGTCCTTGGCAGCGGTAGTGTTGCCCGGCGTCCTTGGCAGCGGTAGTATTGCCCGGCGTCTTTGGCAGCGGTAGTGTTGCCCGACGTCCTTGGCAGCGGTAGTGTTGCCCGGCGTCCTTGGCAGCGGTAGTGTTGCCCGGCGTCCTTGGCAGCGGTAGTGTTGCCCGGCGTCCTTGGCAGCGGTAGTGTTGCACACCCCCCCGTGGTCAACACACTCGCAACACCATACCAAATTCTTAATCAGATTGAAGTGTTACCAGCCATAGTACCCACGTTGACTGTATAGAGTTTAAAGATCATTGTCCCGTGGTCCATATAAGCAGTTGACTGTAAGGAGGGAGGGGTCAAGCCACCTGTTTGTGGAGGGAGGGGTCAAGCCACCTGTTTGTGGAGGGAGGGGTCAAGCTACCTGTTTTTGGAGGGAGGGGTCAAGCCACGTGTCTGGGGAGGGGGGAAACAGGTTCCTATGTGTGGTGAGGCTGGGGGCGTCCCCTCACCTCAACACCACGCCACCTCTCACGCTAAGTAGATTAGATAATAGCACGAAAATGCAGAATAGAACCAGTGAAGAGCAGAGGTGCCATAGGCACAATCAGAGAACACTGTATAAACATCAGAGGTCCACCGTTGTTCAACGTCCTCCCAGCAAGCATAAGAAATATTGCCGGAACAACCGTGGACATCTTCAAGAGGAAACTAGATTGTTTCCTCCAAGGAGTGCCGGACCAACCGCTCCAAGCAACAGCCTGGTGGACCAAACTCTCACAAGTCAAGCCTGGCCTCGGGCCGGGCTTGGGGAGTAGAAGAACTCCCAGAACCCCATCAAGCAGGTAACCCTCAGAACGTCATCCAAGCAAGACACACACGAGGCAGACAAGAACCACCGCCAGGAGGCAGCAGAGTGCTGGCGGGCGGCGTGCATGGCCACGCGCACGCAAATTGGTCCGGCGTGTACTGGGTGTCGGGTAATTGTGTTCAATGTTACGGTGCTTGAGCTCAGCGCCACGAGGTGTGTATTAGCGCGCCGCCTACTGCTTCACCCGCGCCCATCTGCCGCATTATATATTTGGCTAGGTGGATAGGGGGTCTGGCGGGTGGGAGGGTAGGGGGCTGGCTAGCCTTGCTGGGCGGGTACGGGGGCTGGAAGGGCTGGCGGGCGGGCGGGTAGGAGGGCTGGAAGGGCTGGCGGGCGGGCTGGTAGGGGGGCTGGCGGCGGGCGGGTGGGTAGGGGGGCTGGAAGGGCTTAGGGGGGCTGAGGCAGGTTCAGCACCGATAAACGCTAATTCATAATTCATACTGTGATGCGTGAGTGTGCGAGGTGAGGACATAGCGTAGTGATTCAGGTAGTGCTCACAGCAAATACATTCCTGCACTTCAAGCGTCATTTGTGTTACAATTTATTTTGCGTGGCTGTGTAATTTGTGTTTGTGGACGCTGTGAAGACCTTGGGGGTGAATGTGGTGCAGGGGCAGCTCCTGCACACGCACATTAACATGCTTCTCGCCTCTATTACCAATCTCTTCACCCGCTTTCCCCTCAAGAGGGGAAGGGAGGGGATCCTCCCTTCCCCTCTTGGGACGTGTCGCCCCTGGCGGGATGCCGTTGAACTAGCTATTGTGTGAAATGCTAGAAAAGATGCCGCGTCAAATCAGAGGCACTCTCAGACAAAGCCTGGAAGCCCTGACTGTTTGGTTGTCAGGTGATGGCGCCACGGAATCCACCAGCCCATCGCTGGAACCCAAGAAGGCTTCTCGGTACTAGTAACACGGGGCAGGAGAGACGCTGTCTGGTCGAGCCAGAGGGCAGTCTAACTTCCATAAGTCCTTTGTAATTTAGTGACTTTTGCATCTGTAATACTGGAAATTGAAGGTGAGATTGGATTAATATCTAAACAAGGATTTATTGTCATTACATGACCAGTAGGGTCCGGGAGAAACCATCGCCAGGTGTGTGTTAAGAGACTGTGTAGAGAAACCTTGTGGAGCCTTGTGTTACAGTATAGAGCACCAGTAAGGTGCCCCTTAATTACACACCTTGAGTCTCTTGTGAAGAGACCCGTGAACTAGTATCGTATTTAACGACTCGAGATTGCGTGGTTTGTTAGGTCTTAAAGCAAGTGTTGTCAGTGAAGCAGTAACTCAGAACTAGTGAACATTGTTGGGAAGTTTGTCCTTAAGCTGTGGGACTTACTAATGTGAGGTGATCTTCGTGTGGGGGTCGAAGTAGAGAGTGCGTCCCTCGTCCCAGTGGAGAGTGCGTCCCTCGTCCCAGTGGAGAGTGCGTCCCTCGTCCCAGTGGAGAGTGCGTCCCTCGTCCCAGTGGAGAGTGCGTCCCTCGTCCCAGTGGAGAGTGCGTGTGTGCCACCCGGGGCTCTGATGTACACCTGGAGCCAGATTCATGAAGCAGTTACGCAAATACTTACGAACCTGTACATCTTTTCTCAATATTTGGCGGCTTTGTTTACAATTATTAAACAGTCGATGAGCTCCAAAGCACCAGGAGGCTGTTTATAACAATAACAACAGTTGATTGGCAAGTTTTCATCCTTGTAAACTCTTAAATAAATGTAACCAAAGCCGTCAAAGATTGAGGAAAGATGTACACGTTCGTAAGTATTTGCGTAACTGCTAACTACTCCAAAATAACTGGTGTACAGGTTGCGTACACCAGTTATTTTCTGTACTGTGTGTGTGTGTCTATCATAAAATAATAAGTGCAATTATAATTGTTGGAGTATTATCCTAATTATTGGTTACTGACTGTCTTAGTGACAGTGATTAACGTAACGTAATCAAGTGTTAATCAGAGTGATTAATGTAATTACATGTGTTGGATTATCTTGGTGACAGTTAATGTCATTGTTGACGTAATTAATTGAAGTGGTGATGTTTGGATACTGCAAGTGTCGAGTGCAGTAATTGTTCACAAAGTGTTCAGCTGGTTCACTATTGTTGTCACCTGTCAAGAAGGTCGAGACTAAGGTCTTACATCACCTGTCACAGTGATTTGCTGATCAAAATTTAATCTGGGAATTGTGTACCGTGGGAGTAGGGCGTCTCATCTTGGGCCACCAGCTGTGGGAGAGGGCGTCTCATCTTGGGCCACCAGCTGTGGGAGTGGGGCGTCTCATCTTGGGCCACCAGCTGTGGGAGTGGGGCGTCTCATCTTGGGCCACCAGCTGTGGGAGTGGGGCGTCTCATCTTGGGCCACCAGCTGTGGGAGTGGGGCGTCTCATCTTGGGCCACCAGCTGTGGGAGTGGGGCGTCTCTAACACTAACTAACTTGCACTAACATCACACGTAATAAAAGTGTTTGAAAGAGTGATTAGGAATCAAATTCTAGTTTTATGGAAAACAATGAATTGCACAACCCAGGACAACATGGATTTAGAGCGGGAAGATCCTGTCTGTCACAGTTACTCAACCACTATGACAAAATTACAGAAGCCCTAGAAGAAAAGCAAAATGCTGATGTTGTATACACAGACTTTGCAAAGGCGTTCGACAAATTTGACCATGGGGTGATAGCTCACAAATGAGGTCAATGGGAATAACTGGAAAGTAGGACGCTGGATACTCAATTTCCTGTTGAACAGATCACAAAGAGTAACAGTCAATCAGATAAAATCGAGTCCAAGCGATGTTAAAAGCTCTGTACCTCAAGGTACAGTCCTTGCACCGCTACTGTTCCTTATTCTCATATCTGATATAGACAAAATACACGTCACAGCTTCGTGTCGTCCTTTGCAGATGACACAAAAATCAGCATGAAAATTACCTCTGCTGAAGACATTGAAAAACTACAAGCAGATGTTTTCGATTGGGCAGCAGAAAATAACATGATGTTAACAGTGATAAATTTCAGGTACTCAGGTACGGCAAAAATGAGGATC
>WNGS01047861.1:35644-56437 GCA_020271785.1 Procambarus virginalis | reverse complement strand
CACCTAGTTCTTGTGTGTGTGTGTACACACCTAGTTCTTGGTGTGTGTGTACACACCTAGTTCTTGTGTGTGTGTGTACACACCTAGTTTCTTGTGTGTGTGTACACACCTAGTTCTTGTGTGTGTGTACACACCTAGTTCTTGTGTGTGTGTACACACCTAGTTCTTGTGTGTGTGTACACACCTAGTTCTTGTGTGTGTGTGTACACACCTAGTTCTTGTGTGTGTGTACACACCTAGTTCTTGTGTGTGTGTACACACCTAGTTCTTGTGTGTGTGTGTACACACCTAGTTCTTGTGTGTGTGTGTACACACCTAGTTCTTGTGTGTGTGTGTACACACCTAGTTCTTGTGTGTGTGTGTACACACCTAGTTCTTGTGTGTGTGTGTACACACCTAGTTCTTGTGTGTGTGTGTACACACCTAGTTCTTGTGTGTGTGTGTACACACCTAGTTCTTGTGTGTGTGTACACACCTAGTTCTTGTGTGTGTGTACACACCTAGTTCTTGTGTGTGTGTACACACCTAGTTCTTGTGTGTGTGTGTACACACCTAGTTCTTGTGTGTGTGTGTACACACCTAGTTCTTGTGTGTGTGTACACACCTAGTTCTTGTGTGTGTGTGTACACACCTAGTTCTTGTGTGTGTGTGTACACACCTAGTTCTTGTGTGTGTGTACACACCTAGTTCTTGTGTGTGTGTACACACCTAGTTCTTGTGTGTGTGTGTACACACCTAGTTCTTGTGTGTGTGTACACACCTAGTTCTTGTGTGTGTGTACACACCTAGTTCTTGTGTGTGTGTGTACACACCTAGTTCTTGTGTGTGTGTACACACCTAGTTCTTGTGTGTGTGTGTACACACCTAGTTCTTGTGTGTGTGTGTACACACCTAGTTCTTGTGTGTGTGTGTACACACCTAGTTCTTGTGTGGGTGCACTTGAATAGTACAAATTACTGACATTCCAATATCAACATTAATTTAGTTTGACTAACTTTGTTTACATAATTTTTTTGTACGGTTTTGGGCAAACTATAGTAAATAAGATCCATGTCAACACTTACTTTCCATAAACTCTTAAATACCTGTTTGACAAACTACATACAATATCAAAGATATATTAAAAATTAATTCCTTGATTTTTTTACCATTCCTGTCATCTACAGAATCATGACAAACAGAATTGCAACAAACAAGTGAAATACAAAAAATAAGCTGTATGTGGACATGTTTAGCACTCCAAATAAACAGCATGAAAGTGGAAGATCTGGACAACTTTATGCGTGATACCCAAAGCCCTGTAAATATAACTGATATCAACATGAGCGTAGCAGATTTTGAAGGGGAAATTGACAACATGCCCATGCACTCAGCGCTGGGCCCAGACTCGTGGAATTCTATATTTATAAGGAAATGTAAAGTGCGGGTAGCACAGGCACTCGGTACAGCGTGAAGGAAGAGCTTGGACACGGGGGAGACACCAGATGCACTTAAATCAGCTGTTACATTAATCCCCTGCATAGTAGTGGATATTCTTCTTCCTCCTCCCTTCAACACCAACATGACATGTATTGTTACTCCAACCGCCAGCCCAGACGTCTGGACGCTTCACTACTGTCTCCCCCTTTCCCTGCCCAAAAGCTCCACCCGCCAGATGTTTGTGGGCTGATAGTTTTACTTGCAAACTTCCCTTACTTCCGGATATAATGTCCAACGACCTAACGTTTAGGGAGCATAACTAATCAAATATTGCGTCAGCCAGAAAAATGATTGGATGGATTACGAAAACTTTCAAGTCCAGGGATCCCATCACAATGGTTGTACTCTTCAAGTCACTTGTGTTGTCCCGTCTTGAGTACTGCTCAGTACTCACTTCCTCCTTCTGAGCAGGCGAGATTGCTGAAATAGAGGGAGTACAGAGAACATCGGCACGCATTGACGCGATTAAGCACCTAAGTTATTGGGATCGTCTCAAAGCTCTCCAAATGTACTCACAAGAAAGGCGACGGGAGAGATATCAAATAATATACCCGTAGAAAATACTGGAGGGCCAGGTCCCAAATCTACACAGTAAAAAAAACAACTTACTGTAGTGAACGATATGGAAGAAATGCAGAATAAAACCAGCGAAGAGCAGAGGTGCCATAGGCACAATCAGAGAACACTGTATAAACATCAGAGGTTCATGGTTGTTCAACATCCTCCCAGCGACTATAAGAAATATTGCCAGAACAACCGTGGACATCTTCAAGAGAAAACTAGATAGTTTTCTTCAAGAAGAGCCGAATCAACAGGGCTGTTCTTGGATATGTGGGCCTGTGGGCCACTCCAAGCAACAGCCTGGTGGACCAAACTCTCACAAGTCAAGCCTGGCCTCGGGCCGGGCTTGGGGAGTAGAAGAACTCCCAGAACCCCATCAAACAGGTAATTTATTCCTGCCAACTGTAACCACGTTTATTGCCAGCATGTATGACCTGTAGACGTGAACGAAGACTAAGGTCTAGCACCAACCTGCCCTTTTACAAATAACGTCGCTTTTCGCTTGTATGTGCGCTACGGCCTAAAATGCCGTAATTAAAAATGGAAGCAGCTCGCGAAAGTGACGTACTGTCCCGTTTTCTGTTTAGGATCCTTTGGGTTAGTCTGTTAGGTTAGGAAAGAGCAGTTTAAATTAAGTTTTCATAAAGTTTTGAAATGTTAGAACTTGCTGCCCTCCTAACCTACCAGAGGATCCAAAACTTGCTGTTTTGAGTTCATTTTTCAGGACCTGCCTGAAATACTATGCATCACATCCCAAAAGGATTCGAACCCAGATTCGAAGGGTTCGAATCCTTCTGGAGTGTGGAGTGTTCAGTTGCATATTGGCTTCGAGTTGCATATTCAAGCTTGTTCACATTTGTGTTGCTCACGTGGTCCCACCAAGTGAGGTGATTCGATGAAATATCTATGCCCAAGTTGACCACCAAGTGCTGTCGGGTCTTGGATCAAGGACTGTGCCTGCGGTACAGAGCAGTGTTGCAAGGACTGTGCCCTGCGGTACAGAGCAGTGTTGCAAGGACTGTGCCCTGGGGTACAGAGCAGTGTTGCAAGGACTGTGCCCTGGGGTACAGAGCAGTGCTGCAAGGGCCTGACAGCTGATTGGACAGCGTTTTGGATTCGTAGTCCTGAGGTTCCGGGTTCTATCCCCGGTGGAGACGGAAACAAATATGCAGTTTCTTTCACCCTGATGCCCCTGTTACCTAATAGTAAATAGGTACCTGGGAGTTAGACAGCTGCTCGTGGGGATGTGTAACAAAAAAAAAAAGAGAGGCGTGGTCGAGGACAGGGCTGCGAGGATGCTAAGCCCCGAAAACATCTCAAGATAATCTCAAGATAAACTCTGGGGTACAGAGCAGTGTTGCAAAGACTGTGCCCTGGGTTACAGAGCAGTGTTAGAAAGATTGTGCCCTGGGGTATAAATCAGTGTTGCAAAGACTGTGCCCTGGGGTACAGAGCAGTGTTGCAAAGATGGTGCCCTGGCGTATAGAGCAGTGTTGCAAGGATGGTGCCCTGGGGTACAGAGCAGTGTTAGAAAGATTGTGCCCTGTGGTACAGAGCAGTGTTGCAAGGACTGTGCCCTGGGGTACAGAGCAGTGTTGCAAAGATGGTGCCCTGGCGTATAGAGCAGTGTTGCAAGGATGGTGTCCTGGGGTACAGAGCAGTGTTAGAAAGATTGTGCCCTGGGGTACAGAGCAGTGTTGCAAGGACTGTGCCCTGGGGTACAGAGCAGTGTTGCAAGGACTGTGCCCTGGGGTACAGAGCAGTGTTGCAAGGACTGTGCCCTGGGGTACAGAGCAGTGTTGCAAGGACTGTGCCCTGGGGTACAGAGCAGTGTTGCAAGGACTGTGCCCTGGGGTACAGAGCTTTTCACTGCACTTGGCCTTTATCTTATTTGAATGACTGTTAGTCTTTGCATTGTTTTACCAAGTTAAAAATCCAATGCCCCACTTTATCTGTTATTCTTACTGACCTCATTTTATGGGCTATCACTCTATGGTCACACTTATCAAGTGCTTGTGCAAAGTCTGTGTATACAACATCTGCTTCGGTGTCATACCACAGTTGACCACTGTGAAGACCACCATTACTTTGGGGTGGTGGAAGAGCTTATCGGCAAGGGTCTGATAACTGAGTGGACAGCGCTCCGGAGCTGTAGTCTTGGGTTTGATCCCCGGCGGAGGCGGAAACAAATGGGTGGAGTTTCTTTCACCCTGATGGTCCTGTACATCTAGCAGTAAATAGGTGCCTGGGAGGTAGACAGATGCTATGGTCTGCTTCCTGGAGGCGTGTAACAAAATGGAAGCCTGGTCGAGGATTGGGTCGTGGGGACGCTAAGCCCCGAAATCATTTCAAGATCTCAAGAAGGGCTATCGTTCACCCCTCAAGCTGTCGTCTCCACCAGCAACTATGAAGCTAGACGTCCTGGGCGACATGTGTAAATACCTTGGATTAGTCCCTGTTGGCACTGGGCAACCTGGCAACTCAGTACCGACAACACCAAGATCTCGCCACCAGGCACAGCAACATATTTCCTCAGTATAAATCAAATTAATCTTTCTTGAAACACTTAAAGAGTATACAATGCACCTCGTGTAATAGGAGTACATAATACACAGGAATTACACTAACGTGACTGCATCAGTGAGAAAATTCATTAGAAGCCGTGACGAGGATTCGAAACGATTCGAAGTTCATGTGATATATCATGCTATTGTGATTTGTGTGTGTATTAGAGGCACTTTGGAGCTTGTCAAAACGTTTTGGCTGCCTTCCCACGTGTTTACACAGCACACAAGGCCAGTGCTCAGCTCTTCAGTTTCCCAACCATGTTGACAGTCACGACATAATCCTGTACAGGTTGGTACCTGCTTGAGTACATTTGGAGAGCTTTGAGACGATCCCAATAATTTAGGTGTTTTATCTCGTCTATGCGTGCCGTATATGTTCTCTGTATTCCCTCTATTTCAGCAATCTCTCCTGCTCTGAAGGGGGAAGCGAGTACTGAGCAGTACTCGAGACGGGACAACACAAGTGACTTGAAGAGTACAACCATTGTGATGGGATCCCTGGATTTGAAAGTTCTCGTAATTTATCCTATCATTTTTCTGGCTGTCGCAATATTTGCTTGGTTATGCTCCCTAAACGTCAGGTCGATAGACAATATTATTCCCAAATCCTTGACATGCTGTTTTCCAACTATGGGCAGATTCGATTGTGTTTTGTACCCTGTATCATGGTTTCAGATCCTCATTTTTGCCGTATCTGAGTACCTGGAATTTATCACTGTTAAACATCATGTTTTTTTCTACTGCTCAGTCACAAACTTTGTTAATATCTGTGTGTAGTTTTTCAATGTCTTCAGCAGAGGTAATTTTCATGCTGATTTTTGTATCATCTGCAAAGGATGACACGAAGCTGTGACTTGTATTTTTGTCTATATCTGATATTAGAATAAGGAACAGCAGTGGTGCAAGGACTGTACCTTGAGGTACAGAGCTTTTAACTGAGCTCGGACTCGATTTTATTTGATTGACTGTTACCCTTTGTGTTCTGTTCGACAGGAAATTGAGTATCCAACGTCCCACTTTACTAGTTATACCCACTGACTCATCTTGTATGCTATCACTCCATGATCACATTTGTCGAATGCCTTTGCAAAGTCTGTGTATACAACATCTGCATTCTGTTTTTCTTCTAATGCCTCAGTGATTTTGTCGTAGTGGTAAAATAGCTGTGAGGGGCATGATCTTCCCACTCTGATTCCATGTTGGCCTGGATTGTGGAGGTCATCGGTTTCCACGAATCTAGTGACCTGACTCCTGATCACTCTCTCAAATACTTTTATTATGTGGGACGTTAGTGCAACTGGTCTATAATTCTTTGCCAATGCTTTGCTACCTTCCTTGTGTAGAGGGGGCTATGTCTGCTACTTTCAACGCATCTAGTATCTCAGTGTCCAAGCTCTTCCTCCACACTATACCGAGTGCCTGTGCTACTAGCACTTTGCATTTCTTTATAAATATTGAATTCCATGAGTCTGGACCCGGGGCCGAGTGTACAACACAGGTTTAGAACAGGGCGCTCTTGCCTCTCACAATTGCTAGGTAACTATGACATGGCCTTAGGTGCAATGGAAAAAAATGAGATGTATTATTCCCAGATTTTGCAAAAGCTTCAACAAATGTGACCATGGTGTTATTACACACAAAATGTGCTCAAAAGGAATTATTAGGAAAGTAGGGAGATGGATCTAACTTCCTAACCAACAGAACTCAAGAGTATTAGTCAACAAATTACAAATCAGATCATCCATCATGAAAAGCTCAGTCCTTCAAGGTATCATATTTGCTCCAGTATCTTTTTTCATCTTCATATCAGAAAAGGACACAAACTACAGTACTGTATCATCCTTTGCAGATGACACTAGGATTTTCATGAGAGTAGGCAACATAAAGGTCAAGGTAAACCTCCAATCTGATGTTAATCGGGTCTTTCAATGGGCAACAAAAAAGATGCATAAAAAAATGTGCTTAAGGTTTAAGGCATGTGCTTGTAAGTACCCAGGGTGCAGGTTCGAATCCTCTTCATGGCTCAAACTGATTTTCTCAATAACATGATGTTTAATGAGGGTAAGTTAATGTTACTGTGCTATGGGGAATAAATATATATATAAAACTGAAGCCACATATAAAGCTTAACCAACCACATTGTTGAAAAACAAGGTGTGTGAAGGATGTGCAAGTAATCATGTTGAAGACCTTAGTTGAAAGAACACAATAAAGTAGCTGTCACAACTGCAAGAAAATGACAGGTTGGATAACAAGAACCTTTCAAATAAGGACGCCAGACCAATAAGAATACAATTTAGGATACTAATGCTCTCTAAGGTGGAATCTTCTTGCACAGTAATAGCTACATTCAAAACTGGAGAAATTGCTGACCTGCAGAGCGTGTGAAGCTCTTTTACTCCTAAATTCCACTCAATAAACCATCTAAATTATTGTAATAACTTAAACATTCAAAATCTGTATTCCCGGGAGAGGTGGGAGAGAATACTTTACACTTGGAAAATACTAGAAGGACTCATTCCAAATTTGCACCCAGAAATGACACCACATGAGACCAGGAGCGATGGAAGGATGAGCAAAATAGCCCCTCTTGAAATGCAGAGGTTCAATAGATATACTGAGAGAGAACTATCAACTTTTTACACTCACCCTTCTATACACAAGGGCACAACCGGCGACCATCTTAATGTTCAAAAGAGAACTTAACACCTTCAAAGGATACTGACCAACCAAGGCTGTGCGTAACCATATCGAACAGTCTGGTTGACCAAACAACCAAACCAGGGACGAGATTCACGAAGCAGTTATGCAAGCACTTACGAACCTGTACATCGTTTTACAATCTTTGGTGGCTTTGTTTACAATTATTAAACAATTAATGAGCTCCGAAGCACCAGGAAGCTGTTTATAACAATAACAGTTGATTGGGAAATTTTCATGCTTGTAAAGTGTATAATAAATGTAACCAAAGCCGTCAAAGATTGAGGAAAGATGTACACGTTCGTAAGTACTTGCGTAACTGCTTCGTGAATCTGGCCCCAGGAGGCCTTGTCAGAAACAGGGCCAAGTGGACATTGATCCCTGGAATCGTCTAAAGGTAAACCCTGCCACACTAAAGACACTGCCACGAGGGTGGAGTGAAAAATGACTTTCCTGAAACCTAAAAAATGTGTAGGACTTAATCTCTGACAAATATGCCAAAATGTTAGAAAAGCAATTGATTTTGGGCGATTGCCACCATTTTTGGGGGGGCAACCACTCTGAAGGCCTCTATAGGTCAAAATGGCCAGAATGACCATAACTCAGCAAACACTGGTGCTAGTGACATGATTTATGGCTCAACATTTGCAGAATCCTTACATTTCTATGTCTTTTCTCTTTGTGCAAGAACACACTTTCTTGTGTTCTTGCACAAAGAGAAAGTGTTTTGGCATAAAAAACCTTTTAGAGGGATACCAAAGGTCGTAAAAATGAGAAAATCACCTTCCGTATGTTAGGAACCAGGTTAATACCTGGGTCATAACTATGAAATTAATATTACTTATGTTCTTAATTATATTAAATTAACTTTGTATTAATTGTTATCAATATTAGGGAGTTATATTAACTTGTCTATTATATTCCATTACATTATATTGTAGTTTCATTATGATGTTTTTCGGTACCTGATGTGTTCTTAAATTCATTGCATAATACGCTCATAAGTGTTGGTCAGTAAGTAATTATCAAAAGAAGGCACCAAACGGGGAAGGCTATGTAACACCATCGAATGTGCGGAATAATCAGAGGACGCTAAATATCACCAAGGATGCCAATACGAGAATAGAAATGCATAAGGTGAACGATATCAAAAGTATCCGATTCACCAAGAATTCTATCCGAGGGACAAGCAACCGCGAGGGGCCGTCGGAAAGCAAGACACACGCTTGTCCTGAAAGTCAGGACATTCAACAAGGATATGCATGACTGGAAGAGGAATAATACAATTTGGACAATAAGGAGCAGGGTGGCACTCCATTAAGTGACTGTGAGTTAAGCGTGTATGGCCAATACACAACCTCGCCAGGGCCGTTTCCCATCACCGGTTACGTTAGTAGGAGGAAGGCCATGAGGACACACTACCCTTAAGAGTACGCAATTTGTTACTAGTAACGGAAGACCAACAATCCTGCCAATGGGTAAGGATGGAGGAATGAATAACTGGGTAAAAGTCAGAATAAGGAATACCTTTACGGAAGAGGGGACAAGAGCGGACAGCTTCCTTAGCGGCAGGGTTCGCATGCTCATTTAAAGAAACACCAATATGGCTGGGAACACAGCAAAACTCAGCTGACTTAAATTTACTGGAAATAAGAAACAGCCAATGTTGAATCTCGATGACCACTGGATGGACCGGACTGAAGGACCCGAGAACCATAAGAGGCACTACGAGAGTCAACAAACCACAAAGGAAGATTGACAACAAGAATGCAGGAGATGAAGAGCATAGAGAGTAGCATAAAGTTCCACTGTAAAGATGCTAGTCTCCGGAAGTAGGCGACACATATAAGTGCGGTCAGGAAAAACGACAGAGTAGCCTACACTGTCCACAGACTTAGACCCATCGATGAAGATGTAAACGGAGCAGGAGTGTGAAGAAAAGTGCTCAAAGAAAAGGTGTTTCAGAACCGTAGGAGGGGTAAAAGCTTTAGTGATGCAGGTCAAGGAAGAACAAAATTTTGGAAGGGAGACTCGCCACAGGGGCAAGGAAGGAAAAATACGAGGAGAAATATTTGAAATACGGACCGAAAGAGAATCCTGTAGGCGAGATAACCGGACAGAATGAGGGAGGGGG
Organism: Procambarus virginalis; assembly: GCA_020271785.1. Lineage (NCBI taxonomy): Eukaryota > Metazoa > Arthropoda > Malacostraca > Decapoda > Cambaridae > Procambarus > Procambarus virginalis. The sequence continues at coordinate 46,996 of WNGS01047861.1, read as the reverse complement.
TGAAGAGGAACAGGAACTACAGGAGGGGTAAAAATCAAAGCACAACATTGGCAAGAGGAAGGATGTTGCAAGGACCATGCAAGATAGAGAAGACAGTAGCAATAACGGTGGTCACAAAGATATAGGAAGCCAGTGTCAACATACAAGCTGAGGGCGGGAGTTGAACGAAAGGCACCAGAGCTGAGGTGCAACCCAGTATGGTGCAGAGCATCAAGACGGCAAAGAGAAGGAGAAGCAGACGAATAAGCAAGACAGTCACAATTATCTTTAGACAGGACGAGAGAGGAATGTAAAGCGAGGAGTGCGCGCCTATCCGCTCCCCAAGAAGTACAGGACAAAACCTTAAGGAGGGTAAGGCCCTTAGAGCATTCAACGCGGAAGTAAGAGACATGGGGCGACCAAGACAAACGAGTGTCAAAGATTAACCCCAAAAGCTTAGCAGAATCCTTGTACTCAAGGGGGATGACCATGACCATAGAGCGACAGAGAGGGACGAAGACCGACTTTCTTCAGAGTAAAAGTCCTAGCACAAGTTTTGGACGTAGAGAACCAGAAGCCATGACCAGTGGCCCAAGACGACACGGCATCAATCACAAGTTGAAGCCGCCGTTGAAGGAGAGGTGAATCGTTGAAGGAGAGGTGAATCAACCCGACAGCAACGGGTAAGATCGTCAACATAGAGAGCAGAGAAGACACCAGAAGGAAGGGAGGAAAGAAGACCATTGAGGGCAACTAGAAAAAAGTAGCACTCAGAACACTACTTTGAGGTATACCCAAATATTGCTGAAAAAGGGCAGAGAGAGTAGTACCAAGCCTCACTCGAAAGGAAATGACGAGAGAGGAAGCTATAGAGAAAGAGAGGGAGATTACCATGAAGGCCAAAAGAATGAAGTTGAGACAGAATATGATATCTCCAGGGGGGTGTCGTAAGCCTTTTCCAGGTCAAAAAGGATGGCAACAACGGAGGTTTTCGCAGCAAAAGCAGTACAAATATAGACCTCCTAGTTCACCAGGACACCTGTTGTGCTGCGGCACTTGCGAAAACCAAAGTGAGAAGGGGAGAGGTGGTGATGGTGTTCTAAGAACCACATCAGACAAACGTTAACCATACGTTCAAAAATGTTTGCAGACAACTTGTGAGGGCAATAGGGCAAAAGTCCTTAGGAGACGTCCCAAGAGACCCTGGTTTCCAAACAGGGAGGACAACGGCATCGAGCCAGTCCTCAGGAACTGGCGACGACTCCCAGACCCGATTATACACTCAGTAAATACTGAGACGTACACGGAGGGAGATGGCGAAGCATCTCGTAATGAATGCTATCGGAGCCCACCGCAGAGGGCCAGGGCAGACTGAAGTTCAGAGAGAAGGGATCGTTGTAGGGTAGTCTGAGATGGGTGCAGAAATCTACAGGATGAGATTCAAGGACAGGTTTACGAAGAAGGAAAGATTGAGGAAGATGAGAACCAGAGCTAACAGAAGAAAAGTGGGAACCCAGTTCGGAGGTGACCTGCGGTGGATCCGCCACAAGAGTACCATGGAGGTGAAGGACCGGCGCGACATCAGGAACAAACTTACCTGCTATCTTGTGGATATGCTTCCAGATCTGCGGCAGAGGTGTTTTGGACGTAATGGTGGAAATATAAGACTTCCAACACTCACGCTTAGCTGTATGGATGGTCCTATGGGCCACCGCACTCGCCTTCCGAAACAAAAGAAAAGAATCAGCCGTCTGCCGGCAGCGGTCTCTCTTCCAGGCTGCATGCTTACAGCAGACAGCCCGAGCACAGCCCACCAGGGAACGCACTTCCATAGTTCCCAAAAGGAAGAGCGAGGAATAAGGAGGAGAAGGGCGCGAGGGAGAGGCACAAGGGAGAGGTCAGAGAGCAGCAGCACAGAGGGTAAATAGGTTCCAGTCTGCCTTAGCAAACTGCCACCTAGGGAAGGAGAGGGGAGGGTGAAAAGAGAAAAAGGAAACAAGGATGGGGAAATGGTCACTGCCATAGAAGTCATCAAGAACTCGCCACGTGAAATCCAAGTAAAGAGACGATGAGCAGAGAGAAAGATCAAGACAGGAGAGGGTGCGAGCCCGAGAGTCCAAATGAGTGGGCTCACCAGCAATTCAGAAGAGACAGGGAAGAAGAGAGGATGAACAGCTCAAGAAGGCAACCCCACGACCACCCCAAAGGGAATGACAACAATTGAAATCACCTAGCAGGAGCACAGGCTCCGGCAAGGAGTCCAGTAGGTGTTTAAGATCGGGAAGAAAAAGCGGGACATTTGGGGGAAGGTAAATGGAACAAACCGTGTACCATTTACTCACAAAGACTCGTGCAGCAGAACATTGAAGAAGCGACGGAAAAAGTAGGGGTATGAAGGGAACATCAGAACAAATCAAGAGAGCACAAGAGAGATGGGCCCCAGCAAAAGCCAGGGGGATGGGGGAGAAATAGCCACGGAAGCGAACAGGACGAACACCAAGCATTGGCTCCTGGAGACAGACACAAAGGGGCGAAAACTGCGAAATCAGAAGTTGGAGTTCATGGGAAATGGTGTAATATCCGCGAATATTCCATCGAAGAATAGACATCGGTAAGAAGAGAAAGTACAGCAACAAAGGACAATGAAGAAACACAGCCCATTAAAGAAGATCAGGATCAGCAAAGTGAGGGTTAGGGGGCATGGGTAAACTGAGTAAGGATGGAGGGAAGAGAGAGAGCAGGAGGACCAACCAGAGGCAGACGAGCAGGGTCCAGAGGAGGGGGGGGACAACCGAGGGTCAAGGACAGCAGCAGGAGGGGCAGAAACAGGGGATGCACCTCAGCAAGGGCAGCAACCGAGAGGGAAGCGGGGGCCAAACAAACCTCCATAGCAGGAACAGGTGGGGCATCCACTGAAACAGGAGGGGATGGAGCAATAGAGTCAGAGGTAGGGGGCGAGGCAGAAAGCGCCCGCCGGGGAGGAGGAAGGAGAGGAGCCAGGCTTATGCTTCTGACTGAAAGAGACAGGTGACCCAGCAACAATGTACTGGGCAACAGATTCAAGTGTCTCAACAGGAGAAGCAGAATGAGAGCAAACAACACGATGGCCGCTGGGAGAGTGATGGACATCAGCCCGCACTGACAGGCGGCGTGGAGAGCTAAGAGACGGAGGAGAAGGATGGGAAGGAGGATTGGAGGGAGATGAGGAAGAAGACACAGGAGACAAGACAGACTGGGCAGAAAGAAGGGGAACCCCAGACAGAGAACCATGAGGGGGACCCTTTGGGACAGAACGTAAAAGAACAGATGAGGTGGTGGTGGACGTGTCTGGGTCCAAGGCCTGGAAACGATTGTGAGACTGAGGAAGGTTGGAAGGACGAGGAGAGGAATAGCGCAATATGCGAGCATAAGAGACACCAGCAAAAGGGGGGAGACGGCGAACTTGGTGCCTCGCCTCAGGAAAAGACAAACGTTTCCAGTGCTTCAAGGTGAGGACGGCTGCCTCAAGTTTGTAACGTATACACGTGCAGGAGAAGGAAGGGTGGGCCTCACCGCAATTGAGGCAGTGAGTCCGGGGCAGCCTGTCCTACAAAAATGGGGAGGTAAATGTAACTGCACAAGTGCAATTATGTACTATACATAGCAGTAAGGAATTGTACTTATTTTCACTTAGTATTAAACCGTATTGTCAAATATATTGTAAATATTTGAGTTTACCTGAAAAGCTGAATAGAAAACCACAACCTAACCTAACCTTAGTGTTTGAAGAGAAGCATTTTAAGGCTGCTTAATTACAATTAGTACTTAACCTATAGCTCTATTGATATTACAGTTTTATAAAACTAATAAAACAAAACTAAAATATAACAATAAATTGTAAAGTAACTCAGAATATTTTCAAATTTTATATAAAATCTCTATTGTTTAATAAAACTGAAAAAGAAATTCCTGATATTTAAAACTTGTGTATAGCAAATTGAACTTGAAAACTTCATCTTAAAATTCTGAGTGTCTTAGCAGAAAAGGAGGAGAATAAATGGGGAGGTAAATGTAAAAGCCCCATGAGTGCAATTATGTACTATGTATAACAGAAAGGAAATGTACTTATTACACTTAGTATTAAACCGTACTGTCAATTTGGAGGATGGGTTGGGCATGGACGGCGTTGAGAAACCCCAGAGAGGGAGGTTAAAAGGCGCAGTAGTCACAATGAGACTGAGCCGTGCCAGGGAAAGAGGTGGTCACCACTGGGGGCTTGTGGCTCGATCCAACCACAGAGGAGGGAGGGGAGCCAAGTGGAGTAGTCAGGAGAGTCAGAGGAGGAGCAAAGTCAGCGCCCAATGCAGCAGGGGCTACAGTGCCCGGTCTTCCAACATGGTCGACTCTGGGGTTTGGTCGCCCACCCCACGAGCCCGAGAAGGTATAAGAGGAACAGAATGAGATATAAAACGAGAGGTCAGACTTTCATTCACGAATGTGCTCCCACACCCACCACTGAGCCACAATTAGAGGCAGGACACCCAACAAGAGACATGTTGCCGATCTTGCCGGCCCCCCCCCCCCCCAGGGGTGCATCGTGGGTATATGCACCACAAACGCCACCTTAAGAACCGTCAGTCCATCGAGATTGTGTTCAGTGACGAAAGGAGGATTGACAATTAAAGGGTCCCCCTCGCTTGAGACGTTGGGTACTACAGTTCTACGGGTGCAAGAGTATGCCCCCCCAAACATCCAGGCGTCAAAAAAAAAAGAAGGCTGAAAAATAATCAAAACAGGCAAAAGGTCAGTGGGAAATGACAATTAGAAAGAAGAAGAGGGGGGGGAACGAAACATAAGGAAAAGGAAAAGTCGTCCAGCAGAATTCGTGAGGATGGCAGCAGGAGCATAAGGCCACAAAAGGACAAAGGATTGGCCCAAGGAGCATCACACTCCGGCAGCCGCCCACCAAGCCTCCTCACGGCAACAACGGGCCGGACAGGGACGGGGTATTATTATACAAGCATTGTTTCTAGTAATAGTTAATGTATTTAGCACTCATTTAAAAAAGTGTATGGCATTGTTTTCACAGAGTTTAGTGAGGATTATGTTGTTCTTAGAGTACGTTAAGTTGGCAACATTGAGTAAGGGTGCCTCCACAAGTTAGTTAGAGGAGGATTCTGCTCAGTGGAGTGTCTGGATCTGGAGAGAGACTAGACATATTATCAGCTGCTCACAAGATAAGTAGATTGTTTTGCTTGGTATTATAAGCGTGAACGTTTGTGGCTGGAATACAGTGATTAAGTTTATTACTATTTATTTTAGCAGTGATCGAGTGTTGGTTCCCATTTTTCTTTTATTACATTATTTTTTGTACCATTCCCCCAAGTAAACTGGTGGGCTGCCCATTTTAAAACTTTAATTCATCCTGTAGCTAGCAAATGAGGGAACAGGCTGATAAGGGATTTAGAAGCTGCTACCATGTTCACGAGTCTTACAAAGCGCGAATGGTAACACTGTCGGTAGATGATTTGTCACTTATCATAGGTTGGGGAGCCGGTCGGCCGAGCGGACAGCACGCTGGGCTTGTGATCCTGTGGTTCTGGGTTCGATCCCGGGCGCCGACGAGAAACAATAGACAGAGTTTCTTTCACCCTATGCCCCTGTTACCTAGCAGTAAAATAGGTACCTGGGTGTTAGTCAGCTGTCACGGGCTGCTTCCTGGGGGTGGAGGCCTGGTCAAGGACCGGGCCGCGGGGACACTAAAAAGCCCCGAAATCATCTCAAGATAACCCCAAGATAAGATAGGTCCCGACTTTATTTACCAACAATTTAATGAGTAATTTTTCCTTGCCACCCTATTTACATTTTATGGAGAATTTCAAATATACAATGGAGTAGTTTACTCGTTGCACGTTGGTTTTTGTTTAACCAGAACCATTCTCAGGAGGCCTAAAAACTGGTTGCTACATGGCCGTTGACTTCCACAAGTCCATCTCCCCTTTAAAATCTTTATGTATGTCTAACCACTCTTCCCTGGAATGTTCGTAGCCACCAGAGGATACCTGATCAACCAGTGTTGTGATTCATACATCATGCTGCGAACAGCCGTTTCAAATGTTTAAATACGTTTGTGGGATGTAATCTTTTGACAATTCCGTCTCATCTTTCAACACCAGCAACGTGTGCCGACGCTTCGAGTCACAAACTTAACACGTCGCTCAACAGACTCGTTGTGGCATGGATGTTTCAGATGTAAATGTTTCATTTGGAATTGCTCTATAGCTAAATACGTCAAATGCTGGTGGTGGGGGGGGGGGGATGGTTGATGATAAAAATGTAAATCGACCAAGTTATGGTAAAATTTTGTTGTCAGGTTTAATGTCAGTTGATGGAACTACCATACATTAGTGTTTTCTCATGCTCCAGAAGAATCTCCCTCATCATCACTATCAACAAATTCACCTTTAAAACTTATGTGGAAGAGTAAATGATGGAAACTTCAAATGTATTTAAATTACTTTGTGCACACCCAACGTTCCTATTTCATCGCTGTCACCCAACATTACAACAAGACATTTTCTGGCTATGCAAAAAATTGCATTTTGTTCCACAACTTTTCAAGGCAGTTTCTCTCGCAGCCTTATTTGACAACCGAGTAATTCTTGCCGGGTTCTGGGAATATAAGCACTCCCGAGACCCTCCCCTGGTAAGACCCAGGTTTAAGCAAGAACACATAATACAAAAGAATTCTGCAGCCAATGGGTAACCACCGTGAATGTACAATAGGACCCAAGTATTTGGATGGCTATCACTCCATGGTCACATTTATCGAATGCCTTTGGAAAGTCCGTGTATACCACATCTGCATTCTGTGTTTCTTTATTATGCCTCAGCGATTTTGTCATAATGGTCAAGTAGCTGAGAGAGGCATGATCTTCCTGCTGTAAATCCACGTTGGTCTGGGGTTGTTGAGGTCATTGGTCTCCATGAAACTGCTGACCTGACTCCTGATCACTCACTCAAATACTTCTATTTTGGGGACATTAGTACAACCAGTCTATGATTCTTAGCCAATGCTTTCCTTCCTCCCTTGTGTAGAGGGGCAACTTGTGCTGATTATAGGACATCTGGTATCTCCGTGTGTCTAAGCTCTTCCTCCACACTATACTGATCGCCTGTGCTACTGGCACTTTGCATTTCTTTATAAATATTGAATTCCATGAGCCTGGACCCGGGGCTGAGTGCATGGACATGTTGTCAATTTCTCTTTGAAAATCTGCCACGCTTCTGTTGATATCAGTTATATTTACAGGGGTTTGGATATCATGCATAAATAAATTGTCCGGATCTTCCACTTTCATGTTGTTTATTCTGAGGTGCTAAACATGTCCTCTGTCAGAGTCTAGCCTGTTTTCTCTTATTCCTGCCAATAATATTTATAACTCTTTAAATATCTAGAAGTGGTTTTAGTTGATTTTATGTCACTTTAAAGGAAGCAAGATGCTGCAGTTAGAAGACATTTAGGTTTCTTTGGGATGAGGCTAGGAGGCGCTTCCATCATCAACATGGCAGTGCATTTGCTAGAGAGAGGAGAGTTCTGCTCGAGGCAAACCCCCAGTGCATGATGGGAACAGCATCAGGTAAGGCATGATTGGTCTGTGGCGGGGACTTGGCCGGGGTAGACCAATGGTGTAGCACCCTGGCCATGACGTAGCATGACGTCTGGCGCCTTGGCAAGAAAGGCAGGAGATTTGACTGTTTCGCTACCCAGGATCTGACTGTGTAAAGGTGCGCTCAGGTGTTTTTCCATTCTGGAGAGGTATAAGCCTCCGGAAAGTATAAATTCTCTCAGCTACCATGTACAGTACTATCTTAGAGGGCAGTCTGACCGCTCTCCCGAGAACATGTGGTAGAGCTGGATGGGGGGTTAGGATAGCACCAAAGGCTCCTACACATGATCCTGTGGTCCCGGGTTCGATCCCGGGCGCCGGCGAGAAAAGAGGGGCAGGGTTTCTATCACCCTATGCCCCTGTTACCTAGCAGTAAAAAGGTACCTGGGAGTTAGTCAACTGTCACGGGCTACTTCCTGGTGTGTGCGTGTGTGGTGTAGAAAAAAATAGTAGTATTTAGAAACAGTTGATTGACAGTTGAGAGGCGGGCCGAAAGAGCAGAGCTCAACCCCGCAAGCACAACTAGGTGAATACACACCGACACACACACACACACACACACACACACACACACACACACACACACACACACACGATGACAACGTTTTGGTTAAGAAATAACTTATAACTTTCAATTGGAAACAGTGAAGTGTTGCCGTATATTGTGATTAATTTCAAGTGTTGCCATCGAACTAATTTAGAGAGACTTTTTACAGACTAGAATAGTGAAGCTATTTGTGAATAAACAAGTTATATTTTACTACTGTATTTCCTTTAGCCTCTTCATTTCTTTTGTACTGTCGTGGAGTTTACGGTGCACCACACAACTATAAAAGAATCACTAGACTGGGAGAGGCGACATCATACTGTGTATGGAAGTATTACCTGACCTTGCAATAACATGAGTCAAGTTGGGGACCTTGTTGATTAATCTTATGGAAGATGGGGGGGGGGGCAACTCAACCTTGGTAAACCCTGAATTTCCGTGTCCACAGACACCAGCAAGGGAACTAGGAGTGGTCGAGTTACCTCACTGTGGGGTGTAAGGCTGGGTTTGTTTGGAACTCTGCTCCGTAGTTCGACCAAGGTCCTTCCCCAACGGTGAACAGTGACACCTGGGGAGGAGAGTAGAGCCCCAACAGAGAGGAGCTCTCGAGAATAGAGTGCTGTGGCACTTCAGGGCAGACATCGTCGAGTGCTCTGGAGGGACATCAACTAGTTTTAAGGTAGAGTACACCGGAGTGTAATTGGCGATCCCAAGACTCATCACACCTCATACTGCATTTTTGGGATAAGTAAGGCATCACGGCCCACCATGCCCTTACTGGGCTACTGGACGGTTACTGGGCAGCCCGTCCTCTTAAGGTTCCCAACGTCAAGAAAACGGTCAATTTAACGTACTCTCCTAACCTACCAGAGGACCCAAAACAGAAAAAGGACAGTATGTAACTTTCGCAAGCTGCTTCCATTTTTTAGTACGACAATTATTGGCCTTATGTAACGCATACGAGCGAAATGCGATATTTTTCCATAGAAGGACAGGCTGTACTGGGATAATGTATATTACACTAATACAAGGATAAAGTAAATTTAAGTGAAATCCTTAACAATTTATTTTTCTCATTCTCCAAAAATTATACATTTAAAGATGGCAATACTGATCATGACTGATATATAAAGAACAGAAAAAGTTAAGAGAATGGATAATCTTGCTGAGACATGAAAAAGTAGGATATTCAAATTGAACTCATCAGTGCATCTTGTTGTTGTTGTAAGTGCTGTTTCTTGAATCTTGGAGGCTGTTGGGGAGAGGGCTGGTTTACCCCTCGTGTCATGGACCGCCTGTCTTCGACGCAGTTCTTTGCTATAGTTTTGATGTACAGCGTAGTGGAGAATGTCTTCTCACATAAATAGGTAGTTAGAAATGGAAATCATCTGAATTGCTCTCATACTTCTAGGGTACACTACCAGCGAGTAATTATAATTTCTCCATAAATGGGACTAACAATACTATCCTCCAGTTTCTGATCCAAGATTGGAAGGTTTTCTAAATTCCCTTCTTGGACTCTACACTTCCAAAGGGAGATCATCTTGAAGGCTTCTACCCTCTCTGCACAAATTATCATTTGAACCTTGCATTTGAGGTTATTCTTGTGATTGCAGTTTTCTGCCAGATAGGACAAAGAGGAAAATTGTATTCAAATTTATCATCATAGTTTTTGACATTCTCTGAGGAACAACGCAATTTCAGCATGGAGCTCTACAATATGGGTCAGGATTCTCCCATGTGAGAGTCACCTCACTTCTGAGTGAAAAGAAGCGAGGTGGAGACTTTATGCTCCCTCACTACCACCTTACAAAGCAACTTGAACACAGTTTTAAGGAGTGACCCCAGATGAAACTCTGGACTTTAATTACAGACATAATTTCTTTAAGGCGAGTCGACAGTGTCGCTGCTGCCATTGGCGATGGAGAACATAATGGTTCGTGATGATATCTGGTAATCCACAAAAGCAGTGAAGCCAGACCGGCATCCTATCATGGTTGGGGCACCATCCGTGCAGACAGACGCTACCTTCTCCCACATGATCGTATGCTTCTCAAAAACTTCTTCCAAGACTGAATATATCTGCTGCCTTCGTTGTTTGCAAAGCCTTGCAAAAGAGGAGCTTTAAGTTCATTATCCTTGATTTACTAGATAAATACAACCAGTAGACATGTTGGAAACGTCAGACGATTCTTCCAACCATAGGCTAATGTGGAAGGGAATTGTCTTGAATCTCCTGACAAACCTGGTCTAAGATTTCGCTGCTCATATTTGCAATTCTCCCGTGATGACATTGCTGGACCAAGAAATTTCCATCATCTTGGCTGCCTCTATTCCCAAATCTAGTTCCACTATATGAATGGCACAAGATTTAACTATTTTTTCCAGAGTTGACTGAGAAGCCTGCTCTCTGATGCATTGGTATGCCACCTTGTAGGAAACTTGAAGAAGGGACTGATGTGGTAGTTTGAATCTAAGTTAGGGTAATGTACCTCTTTGATCATATCTATATCTCTTGGCTTTCAAGGCTTCGAGAAAGTGTTCTTGGTCTGTTGGATGCTTTGCCTGTTCTTCTCAAAGTTCAGCAGGCTTCAAATTCGAGTTGCAAATAATGAAATGGCAGGTCATGTATTGCACATGGTCAAGACTTTCCCTATATTCCAAGAGTACAATGAAGCCGTATATGACATTCATCCCTCCATCTGTCTGTCTTTGGCATATTACAGATTGCACGACCTCACAAACCTGTGAATGAAATGTCTGTTAGGAGCAGAAAGTATCAAGCAAAATCAAACAATTGACCATTAAAATTTCATTGATTTATTCTTAGGATTTTAGAACATAGACAAAATATAACAATTACCATTTATATTCAGAGAAACAAACAAGCAGACATACATTGATGAACACAACCTCTTACCTTCGAAGGCAGAGGATTCAGGAAGAGGAGGACTGAGCTGCTCTACTACTACTGCCGGCAGGGGTGCGGCCTCGTGCCGGGCAACACTGCTGGACAGTACACGTACAGAAGAGTCCACAAAGTATGGTGTCACACGCTGTAACAAATGTTACCGAAGTCGATGTTCAAATTTTTTTTTTAGTTTTCTGTGATGGTGGAAAAATGTACTTTTTTTATTTTCACTTAAGTGAGTACTGAGAAGTTCTCAAGACAGGACA
>WNGS01047861.1:13876-24182 GCA_020271785.1 Procambarus virginalis | reverse complement strand
TTTATTACAAGTTGTTACAAACGGAAAATAGGGACAGTTATGGTTTGTGTTTGCAGGGACACCAATATTGCTGGGCACCAGTAAAACCCCACTGTCTTAAACCTGCTGCAGATAACAGCCAATGCTGAATTTTGACTACCACAGGATGGACTGGATTAAAGGATTCCAGAGCCACGAGGGCACTGCAAGAGTCAACTACAACAACAAAGGAAGATTGACAGCGACAAAGCAATTGACGAACATCGCATTAAGTTCTGCCGTGAAGATGCTAGTCTCCGGAGTCACGCGACACATATAGGTGTGGTCAGGTTAAACAATAGAGTAGCTTACGCCATCTGCAGACTTAGACCCATCAGTGAAGATGGAAATGGAGTGGGAGTGTGAAGAAAAGTGTGCAAGGAAAAGGTGCTTAGAACTGTAGGAGGGGTAAAAGCTTTAATCACATGAGTCAAGGTTTTACAAAACTTAGGAAGGGGGGACCCTCCATGGGGAAAGGATAGAATGACAGGAGGGGAAATATTGGTAACTCTAACTGAAAGAGAACTTTGCAAGTGAGACAGCTGTACAGAAAGAGGTAGGAGGTGAAGGGGAACAGGGACCACAGGAGGAGTAAAGGACAAAGCACGACCTAAGACAGTAGCAATCACGGGGATCCTGTAGAGACAGGATGCCAGTTTCATCATACAGGCTCTGGGTAGGAGTCGAACGAAAGGCACCAGAGCTGAGGTGTGGCTGAAGTGGTGAAGAGCGTCAAGATGACAAAGAGCAGGAGAGGCAGATGAGTAAGCAGTACAACCACAATCAAGTTTAGACAGCATGAGAGGGGAATGTAAAGAGGAGTGTGCACCTATCAGCTCCCCAGGAAGTATGGGAGAAGACTTTAAGAAAGTTAAGGGCCCTTAGAGCATTCAACTCAAGAGGTAAAAGATATGGGGCCACCAAGACAAACTAGTGTAAAAGATTAGCCCCAAAAGCTTGGCAGATTCTTTGTACAAAAGGGGATTAGCATAAAGAAACAAAGAGGGACAAAAAAGGACCTGCTTCCAAGTATAAGTCATAGCAAAAGTGTTAGTTGTAGAGAACTTGAAGATATGATAAGTGGCCCAAGACGACACGGCATCAATCGCAAGTTGAAGCCGCCATTGAAGGAGAGGCGAGTCATCACCTCGACAGCAAAAGGTAGGATCATCAACAGAGAAAGCTGAGAAAATGCCAGAGGGACGGGAGGAAAGAAGACCACTGAGGGCAACCAGGAAACAGAGTAGTGCTCAGAACACTTCCTTGGGGAAGTGTCAACTAACACAAGGTAAGGTTGGGTACATGTTTGTATTGTCGAAAAGAGGCAGAGAGAGAGTGGTACCAAGCCTCACTCTAAGGAACGACTAGAGAGGAAGCTTTGTAGGAAGAGAGGGAGATTACCACGAAAGCCAAAAGAACAGAGTTGGTACAGAGTATGGTATCTCCAGGTGGTGTCATACACTTTTTCCCAGGTCAAAAAGGATAGCTGAAATGGAGGTCTTCCCAACAAAGCAATACGAATATAGACCAAGTTCACCAGGATATCAGTCGTACTGCGACACTTGCGAAAGCCAAATTGAGGAGGAGAGTTGGTGATAGTGTTCCAAGAGCTACATCAGTTGGACATTAACCATACGTTCAAAGAGTTTGCAGACACAACTTGCGAGGGCAATGGGGGCAGAAGTCCTTAGGGGATGACCTTAACTGAAGAACCTGGTTTCCGAATAAGAACCACCTCAAGCCAGTCCTCAGAAACTGACGACAACTTCCAGATATGGTTATACACATTCAGTAAATACTGATACATACATGGAGGGAGATGTCGAAGCATCTCATGATGAATGTCATCTAAGCCAGCTGCCATAGAACCGCAGAGGGTCTGGGCAGACTGAAGTTCTGAGAGAGAGAAGGAAGCCACTGCACTCGCTTTCGGAAACAAAAGAAAAGAATCAGCAGCCTGTCGGTGTTTCTTCCAGTCTGCACACTTACAGGGGACAGCCTGAGCATAGTCTGCCTTCCAAGAGGGAACACACTTTCGCGTGCCTCGTGCCTCGGGAGGTAGAGCGTGGAACAGAGCAGAGAGCAGCATCTAATATGGTGTCATGAAAAGGAGGGGCCCAAGGGAGAGGCAGGTCAGGTCAGAAAGAGTAGCATGCAAAGTGAATAGATTCCAGTCAGCCTTGGCAAACTGCCACCTAGGGAAGGAGAGGGGAAGGTGAAGAGAGAAAAAGGTGATAAGGATGTGGAAATGGTCACTGTTATAGAGGTTATCAAGAACCTTCCATGTGCAATCTAAGAGAAGACGAGCAGAGAGAAAGATGAAGACAGGAGAAGGTACAAGCGCGTGAGTCAACGTGGGTGGACTCCCCAAAATTTAGAAGAAACAAAAGAAGAGATGACAAATGGTTGGAGGCGGCGGCCCGGGGTGTTTGTCAGCACATCGCCCCAGACAGTCCGCCGAAAGTTAAAATCACCCAAAAGGAGCACAGGCTGTGGTAAGTAGTCCACATAGGCTGGACATATATATGAATGAGATTGGATGGATATAAATAGGAGCTGTCTCGTATGGGCCAATAGGCCTTCAGCAGTGACCTTCATTCTTAAGTTTCTAAATGTGTCTTGCACCCTGTATTTTGTTTCAGTTCCTTTTTCACCATATCTAACATCTTCAATTTAACACATAATTGTGTTATTTTCTGTTGCCCAGTGGAAGACGTTATTGATATCACAGTTTTGTGGTTATATTTCCAGCAATATTGCTTCTGTAATGCAAGGTGGAAGGTTGTCAGCTTTTGTACTCACCTAGTTGTGCTTGCGGGGGTTGAGCTCTGCTCTTTCGGCCCGCCTCTCAACTGTCAATCAATCAACTGTTACTATTCCTCCCCCCCTCCCCACACACCCAGGAAACAGCCCGTAACAGCTGTCCAACTCTCGGGTACCTATTTACTGCTAGGTAACAGGAACATCAGGGTGAAGGAAACTATGCCCATTTGTTTTCCGACGGTGCCAGTGATCGAACCCCGGTCCCTATGTCCACGAGAATAGAGCGCTGTCCACTCAACCACCAGCCCCCTAGTGTGGAACGGGTAAAATGCTCAGGTGAAAGCCAGGTACTCAGGTACAGTCAAAATGAGGACCTTAAACATAATACAGGGTACAAAACACAATTAAATCTGGCCATAGTAGGACAACAACATGTCAAGGATTTGGGAATAATGATGTCCGACGACCTAACGTTTAGGGAGCATAACCAAGCAAATATTGCGTCAGCCAGAAAAATGATCGGATGGATTACGAGAACTTTCAAATCCAGGGATCCCATCACAATGGTTGTACTCTTCAAGTCACTTGTGTTGTCCCGTCTTGAGTACTGCTCAGTGCTCACTTCCTCCTTCAGAACAGGAGAGATTGCTGAAATAGAGGGAATACAGGGAACATATATGGCACCATAGACGCGATAAAGCACCTAAATTATTGGGATCGTCTCAAAGCTCTCCAAATGTACTCACTAAAAGGAGACGAGAGAGATACCAAATAATATACACATGGAAAATACTGGAGGGCCAGGTCCCTAATATGCACAGTAAAATAACAACGTACTGGAGTGAACGATATGGAAGAAAATGCAGAATAGAACCAGTGAAGAGCAGAGGTGCCATTGGCACAATCAGAGAACACTATAAACATGTGGACATCTGCAAGAGAAAACTAGTTTTCTTCAATTTCTTCAAGAAGTGCCGGACCAGCCGGCTGTGGTGGGTATGAGGACCTGCGGGCCGCTCCAAGCAACAGCCTGGTGGACAAGATCTCGAGTCAAGCCTGGCCTCGGGCCGGGCTTGGGGAAACTCCCAGAACCCCATCAAGCAGGTAAGCCTGTCAGCCTGTGTACTCGCCTAGTTGTGCTTGCGGGAGTTGAGCTTTTGCTCTATGGTCCCGCCTCTCAACTGTCAATCAACTAGTGTACAGGTTCCTGAGCCTACTGGACTCTATCATATCTACATTTGAAACCGTGAATTGGAGTCAGCCTCCACCACACTGAGGTTACCTTCAGATGATTTCGGGGCTTAGTGTCCCAGCGGCCCGGTCCTCGACCAGGCCTCCTGGTTGCTGGAGTGGTCAACCAGGCTGTGTGACGCGGCTGCTCGCAACCTGACGTATGAATCACAGCCTGGTTGATCAGGTACCAGGTACCAGGTACCAGGTATCAGGTAGGTATCAGGTAGGTATCCTCGGGTACACTGCTCAGGTGGAAGGCTGGCACAGAACAAATGCTTGGAATGTAGCGAGGCCGCGATGCCTCACTGACTGTGAGGTATTACCAACCTACTGAGGAGGAAATGCCAGCGAGGGGGAGGTCTCCTGACGAACTCGGGCCGCCTCCCACCTCCGCATTCCTCTCAAAAATGAAGAAACTCATCACTTACCATTTCCGGATGGGATACGAACATGAATGTGGACCAGCCAGTCACCAGGCACCAGCGGCCACAAGTCTTAGGTGCTACGTCATGGCTGGCTTAGCCTGCCTCCTCCTCCTCCTCTCCTTGTGGCCTTCACTACCAGACCTACTGGTGAACCTGTACACTATATCCAGCAGCACAGTGTACTGTGTCACCAGTACAGCGTCACAGTACCGCACCAACCCGAGCATCAGAGCTCTCACCGGCACCACAGGTGTCACTAGAGATGTCACCATCACCACCATACTCATAATCACCACCAGATCCCAAACCTGCATCACCTTGATGTTACCTTGAGGTGCTTCCGGGGCTTAGCGTCCCCGCGGCCCGGTCATCGACCAGGCCTCCCTCATCACAGCTATAACAAGAGACCAATCCCACCCTATACTACCCCCCCTCACTCCACCACCACCACCACCCTCACTACACACCACCACCACCCTCACTACACCACCACCACCACCCTCACTACACCACCACCACCACCCTCACTACACCACCACCACCCCTCTCACTCCACCACCACCACCACCACCACCCTCACTACACCACCACCCACCACCCTCACTCCACCACCACCACCACCCTCACTACACCACCACCACCACCCTCACTACACCACCACCACCACCCTCACTCCACCACCACACCACCATCACCCCCTCACTACCACCACCACCACCACCATCACCCCCTACAACCACCTACCACCAACCACCACCATCAGCCCCCTCACTACACCACCACCACCACACCCTCACTACACACCACCACCACCCCACCACTCACACACCACCACCACACCACCCTCACTACACCACCACCACCACCCCCTCACTACCCACCACCACCACCCCCCTCACTCCCACCACCACCACCACCCCCCTCACTCCACCACCACACCCCTCACTACACCACCTACACCACACCCCCCACCTCACTCCACCACCACCCCCCCACACACCCCACCACTCCCCCACCAACACCACCACCCCCCCCTCACTCCACCACCACCACCTCTCCACCCATCACCCCCTCACTCTCTCACCACCACCACCACCACCCCCCTCACTCACACCACCACCACCACCACCCTCCTACCCACCACCACCACCATCTCATCTCACCACCACCACCACCCCCTCACTCCACCACCACCACCCTCTCCACTCCACCACACCCTACAACTCCTCTCACTCCCGACCACCTCCCCCCCACCCTCTCACCCCACCACCACCACCACCCCCTCACCATCCACCACTCACACACCACCACCACCACACCCCTCACTCACACCACCACCCCACCACCTCTCACTCACACCCACCACCCCCCCTCACTACACCACCACCACCACCCTCACTACCCACCACCACCACTCACCCCTCACTACACCACACTACCCCCGACCCACCACCACACCCTCACCACCACCCTCACTCACCACCACCACCACCCCCTCACTACACCACCACCACCCTCACTCACACCCCACACACACCCCACCCCCTCACTACCCCACCTACTACACCACCACCACACCTCACTCCACACACCCCACCACCACCACACCCCTCTACTCACACCACCACACTCCACACAACCCCCCTTCACTTACACCACCCCACCACCTCACTACACCACCACCAATTCAACCACCACCACCCCTCACTCACCCCCACCACCACCCTCACTACACCACCACCACCACCCCTCCCTACACCCACCACTCCCATCACACCCCACCACACCCCTCACTACCCCACCACCACACCCTCACTACACCAACACCCCACCACCCCATCTCACACCACCACCCTCTCCACCCCACCCACCACCCCCTCACTACCCACACCCTCACTCACCACCACCACCCCCTCACTCCACCACCACACCCCTCACCTCCCCCACCCCCCCTCACTACACCACCACCACCACCACCCCTCACTCACACACCACCCCACCTCTCACTCACCACCACCACACCACCCACCACCCTCTCACCACCACCACCACCCCCCACTCCCACACCCCACCCCCCCTCACTACCACCACCACCCCTCATCACCCACCACCACCACCCCCTCATCACATCCACCAACTACCACCACCCCTCACTCCACCACCACCACCACCCACCCTCACCTCTCACCACCACCACCAACCCACCTCACTACCCACCACCACCACCCTCACTCTACACTCCACCACCACCACCCACCCCTCTCACTACCACCACCCACCCCACACCCCCCCTCACTCCACCCCACCACCACCTCCACCCGCTCACCCCCCACCACCACACCCCCCCCTCACTCCCCACCACACCAACCCCTCTCACTCCACCACCACTCACACCACCCTCTCACTCCACCACCACCACCACCCCCCCTCCACCTCCACCACCACCACCCCACCCCTCACTCCACACCACCACCACCCCCCCCTCACTCACCCCCCACCCACCCCTCTCACTACCCACCACTCCCACCTCTCTCACCACCACCACACCACCACCCCCCTCACTCACCACCACCCTCCTACTCACCACCACCACCACCCTCTCCTACACCCCACCTACCACCCCCCTCCACTCACACCAACCCCCTCACTCACACCCCACCACCCCTCTCACTACCACCACCACCACCACCCCCTCTCACTACACCACCACCACCACTCACCCTACACTACCACCCCCCCCACTCACCTCCCCACCACACCACCCCCCTCTCACTCCACCACCACCACACCCCCCCTCACTACCCCACCACCACCCCCCATCTCACTACACCACCACCACACCACCCCCTCTCCATCACACCACCACCACCACCACCCCCCCTCACTACACCACCCCACCACCACCCCCTCACTCACACCCACCACCCCCTCACCTCCACCACCACCACCACCCCCCCTCACTCCACCCCACCACCCCCTCACTCTCACTCCCCCACCACCACCCCCCTCTCACTCACCACCACCACCACCCCTCTCTACATCCACCACCACCCACCCCCCCTCACTCCCACCCCACCCCACCCTCTCACTCACCACCCACCACCCCCCTCACCACCCCCACCCACCACCACCACCCCCCCCTCTACACCCACCACCCCACTCACCACCACCCCCACCTCTCACTACCACCACCACCACCCCCCTCACTCACCACCCTACACCCCCCCCTCACATCCACCACCACCACCACCCTCTCACTCACCACCACCACCACCACCCCTCTCACTCACACCACCACCACCACCTCCCTCCACACCCCCCACCCCCTCACTCCACACCACCACCCCCCCTCCATCACACCACCACCACACCCTCCTACCCACCACCCACCCACCACCCCTCACTCCACCACCACCACCACCACCTCTCACTCACCACCACCACCAACCACCCTCACTCCACCACCACCACCCACCACCCTCTCACTACACCACCACCACCACCCCCTACACTCACCACCACCACCAACCCCTCCTCACTCCACCACCACCACCAACCCCCTCTCCCTCCACCACCACCACCACCCCCCCCTCTCACTCCACCACCACCACCACCACCCTCTCACTCCACCACCACCACCCTCTCACTCCACCACCACCCTCTCACTCCACCACCCCCCATCCACTCACCCCCTCACTCCACCCACCTTCCCACCACCACCCCCCTCTCACTCCACCACCACACCCCCCTCTCACTTTACCACCACCACCCCCCTCTCACTCCACCCCCACCACCCCCGTCTCACTCCACCACCACCCCCTCTCACTCCACCACCACCCCCTTCTCACTCACCACCACCCCCTTCTCACTCCACCACCACCCCCCCCTCTCACTCCACCACCCCCCTCTCCCTCCCCACCATCCCCCCCTCTCACTCCACCACCACCCCCCTCTCACTCCCCCACCACCCCCCTCACTCCACCACCACCCCCCTCTCACTCCACCCCCACCCCCCCTCACTCCACCACCACCCCCCTCTCACTCCTCCACCACCCCCCTCTCACTCCACCACCACCCCCCTCTCACTCCACCCCACCCCCCTCTCACTCCACCACCACCCCCTCTCACTCCACCACCACCCCCTCTCACTCCACCACCACCCCCCTCTCACTCCCCCACCCCCCCTCTCACTCCCCTACCACCCCCTCCTCACTCTACCCCCTCTCACTCCCCCCTCTTCACTCCACCACCCCCCCTTCTCATCCACCACCCCCCCTCTCACTCCACCACCCCCCCTCTCACTCCCACCACCCCCTCTCACTCCACCACCACCCCCTCTCACTCCACCACCACCCCCTCTCCCTCCCACCACCCCCTCTCACTACACCCCCCCCCTCTCACTACCCACCACCCCCCTCTCACTACACCACCACCCCTCTCACTACACCCTACCAACCACCACCCCCTCTCACTCCACCACCCCCTCTCACTCACCACCACCCCTCTCACTCCACTACCACCCCCTCTCACTCCACCACCACCACCCCTCTCACTACACCACCACCCCCTCTCACTCCACTACCACCCCCTCTCACTCTACCCCCTCTCACTACACCACCACCCCCTCTCCCTACACCACCACCCCCCTCTCACTCCACTACCACCCCCTCTCACTCCACCACCACCACCCCTCTCACTACACCACCACCCCTCTCACTCCACTACCACCCCCCTCTCACTACACCACCACCCCCTCTCACTACACCACCACCCCCCCTCTCACTCCACCACCACCCCTCTCACTACACCACCACCCCCTCTCACTGCACCACCACCCCCTCTCACTCCACCACCACCCCCCCTCTCACTCCACCACCACCCCCCTCTCACTACACCACCACCTCCCTCTCACTCCACTACCACCCCCTCTCACTCTACCCCCCTCTCACTCAAGCCCCCCTCTCAACTCCACCACCCCCCCTACTCCGCCACCACCCCCCCCTCTCCCTCCCACCACCCCCCCCTCTCACTCCACCACCCCCCCTCTCACTCCACCACCCCCCTCTCACTCCACCACCCCCCCTCTCACTCCACCACCACCCCCCCTCTCTCACCCACCCCCCCTCTCACTCCACCCCCCTCTCACTCCTCCCCCCTCTCCTCACTCCACCCCCCCTCTCACTTCCCCACCCCCTCTCACTCCTCCCCCCTCTCTCACTCCACCACCCCCCCCCTCTCACTCCACCACCCCCCCCTCCTCACTCCACCACCCCCCTCTCACTCCACCACCCCCCCCTCTCACTCCACCACCCCCCCCTCTCACTCCACCACCACCCCCTCTCACTCCACACACCACATTAACCATGAGTGAACATAATGCGTCACACAACCCTGGGGCGTCCCCCCTCTGGGCGGAGGCCCCATGGGCCCCTTCCCCCTTAGGGCCAGGGGTACGCCCCCCCCCCCCCCCCCCAATTCTATAGCCCTAGTAACAAGAACCTTTCCCTGGAGTTCCCATTTTCTGTGTACAAGTTGCGGCAGAGTGTAGGCACAGAGACTCTGGGTGTCTACGCTCACCTGCCCGTCACATTCTTCCCGCCGCCTCTTCCATACGCACTTGTAATTAACTTGTACATGAAGATGGACTGGGTTAGGAAGTCTGGAGTGGCCGGGGAGGAGGCAGGCCACGCTGGAGGAACAAGGAGAACAACAAGAAGTGACGGGTGGTGGGCCGTAGGCCCAGTTATTGAGTCTCCAGTAGGCAGAGTGCACCCCCTCCACAACCCCCACACACACACAAGCTATGTTGTTCCTCCTCTCTCCTCCACTGCTCCCCCCTCACACACAAAGTTCTAACGTCTCTTCTG